>CAJVPQ010001357.1:0-18630 GCA_910591825.1 Funneliformis caledonium
GAAACTTGGTTTATTAAAATAAGATTATATCGTTCTTGATCGGATCAACTTTTATTGCTGGCATTCTGAATCTGTAGTCGTATTAGTGTGCTTAACGTCATTGGCAAGTATTGGTGGTTACTTTACCAGGATCATATGATAGAGAGGCATAGGCAGTGTTGCACTGATGGGACATTTGGGACATAGTGTGGGACAGGTTGGGACATATAGCTGGGACAACAAATCTCTGGGACATCAAAAATGGACATCACTGGTTCCAGGTAACATTATTAATAATCATTTAACAGAATCCTCTAACGGACTTTTGAATTCCCCATATCTTAAATTATTATTTCATATAATATATAGGATGAAGTTGAACAAATAAGCAATGACAGATACAAGATCAATGACAAGATCTACCAAATTAACAATGCATCCGTACGAATTACCGAATTATCAATTCGTGTATGGACTCAAAATTACAAAGAAACGCTTGAGCTGTGGATATCCGGAACAGATAAAGTTCCCAAGCTGGATCCTCGTACGTAAACATTTATGTAGCTAATCTGCCTTAGAAATTTTTAATATTCTATTAAATTATTTTTATAAATACTAGGAGTACAAAAAAAAACATACAACCACCACCGTAAAGCTATCGCGAATAAGTCTAAGAGATTCTTTAAAAGAAGGACTTGAAAGATGATTTTAGATGCGCACGACCATCGGAACGTCGAACATGGTTTGTTTCGATGGCAAGGGTCGTATTCGAAAATATCATTCTCCCTAAGAAATTCTTCAGGAACTTTAAACATACAGGCTCGAATATTAGAAGAGGAAGGTTCGTATTTATATTAATATCATCATCATCATCCTCTTAGTATTAAATTAATTTGTGGAGTATGATTCTAAATTTATAACTCTTAAACTTTTTAGGCTCACATGATAAAAATACTTGAAGCCGAAGTTACCATGAACAAGGATAAAGTCATATTGATTAAATGAAGGCTGATGGTAGTTTTAAATTGAAGGCCTTTCGCGTATTGAGGCTATTGTTTTATTAGAGTCCGATGGCTTTGAAATATTTACGGACGATAAAGATAACGATGAGTATGATAAGGACGATAAGGATGCAACCGATATGTGTCTGTTAATAATCATGGATATGGTTATTTGATGGGTTTTACAGTGTGGAAATTTTGTAAGAAAACGTAAGTATTCTGATATAAAATTATTGTTTTATTCTGCGAATTAAGAATAACTTGATTATAAGTATATTCTTTTTCTTATTAGGAGCAAAAAAAAAATCTTGAAGATAAAAGTCGTGTAAGAAAAAGAAACTTAGAGAAACACCCAACAGATGTGGATAGAGAATTTAGATTGTTTTATTGAATCTTGGGATGTAAGCTGTGAATTTATATATACAACATACATATTTATTTTATTTAAAACAGTAATTAATTATCATAATAATAATAAAATAATATTTATTTATTTACTATTAAATATATTACAGAATATTCTGCTGAAATTACTGAAATTTCGCCGAAATCATTATACCTACTAAATCAAAGAAACGAACATTATCAATTGATGAATCGGTTGATGACATAGTGGGAAGGAAACGATCTTACTCATTGGATCGGTTGATGACGTGGAGAGTGGAAACGATCATTATCCATTGAATCGATTGAAGATGTGTGAGATCATTGTCAATTGATGAATAGTTTTGATAATAAGGACTTTCATGACCTTTACGAAGATATTGAAGAAGTAAGTAAAGGTGCCTCATTAATTCAAAAAGATAATGAGAACATTTATAAAAGGTCGAAAAATATAAGGTAAAAAAGAATGTTATATCTGACTATTTCACGCCTGTTATTGTCGACGTGGATTCTGAGGTCTCTCCCGTCGATCAACCGAAAAGTAAATAGATTATTTGTCAGAACTTTTTTCCTTTTCCTAAAAGGTACGACCTTAAGGTGAAGATTTTCACATGGGAAGTTATCAATAATAAAACGAGAAAATTTCGTGTTCGATTTAAATAGAATTATTTAATGTCGCTCTGTTACAATATATTAAAATTTAATTAAATATGTAGTTTATTTTATCAAAGAATATTTCGTGGTATTTTTTCTTTTTTAAATTGCATAAACATAATAGGTTCAAAGTCCATCAGAAAAACTTATCATTGTTATTATCTAATTACTACCAAATAATATAAGTGATCACGTGACATTCGTAAGTTCTCAATAAAACCGAAAATTTCGCCCGATACAGAAATTCAAACCCAAGGTTTGACATTAACAATATATTCTCTCCCCGAAATCTCGCACATGTTATTTTGAAAAGTTCCCAATGACAACACAACAATTTCTATTAGCTTCTGCAAGTTCGCTGTATCCGACTTCAGCAAAGGTGGCAGAGTCGTACCTCAATAATTCTCCCATGGAACATGTCGAGAAGTTCACGTTTTCCCACGTTGAAGACCTGCTGAGAACGACATACGCTTGTCCGGCAAAGATGAACGTTTTTTCGCCCGAAGGAGATACGAAATCAAGTAATTTTTCGGAGACTATGTACGGAAACCGAGTAGGAGCGGGCAATAGGTAGGATGATGATTCTGCGTTGAAATATTCATAAAAAAATTAATTAATAACTTAATGAAAATATTTTGCGAACGAAAGTATAGACAAAACGTTTTCGAAAAAAGAAATTATCGAAATGTGTCGGAAGGATATGAACAAGTTCATGATCATGTCGACTGAATTTGCAACGGTTAGTATAGGCATCGATAGCAATGTACTCTAAATGTGTTTTAATCCTTTATTTAATAAATATTTTAATAAATATAGCCTGAAATAAACCAAACCTAATCCAATTTGTCGACTATGGATGATACATTTTATATCAAGCAAATTAATTGGTTTGAAGGATCCATTCAGTATTATTCTTATCAATATACCAAAATGGATTCTAAAATGTTTAAATAAATCAACAAGGAGGTTTGCAATTAAAAATATTATCCTTTAAATTGTCTATAAAACATTTAGAAAACAAAATATTTTGACATCTAATGATTATAAAAGATGAAATAAAGTTTATTAGATTTATAATATATTAAATACATTTAATAATAATATTTTTAAATTTAAAATTAATAATTATTAATATATATCAATTTTTCAATTTTTAAAAATAACATATGTAGTAATAATTATTTAAATTTTTGAGATTAGTAGATAGCAAGATATATGAATTTTAAATTTTAAATTTTTTAATAATAATTTATTATTATTTATCAAAAAAATTACTAGTTAATTCCATTTTTTTTTAAAAAATTTTGGAAAACATTATAAAATTTATTACAAAAGTATTAATTTTTTAAAAATAATTAAAAATGATTTTAATTATAAGTAGGTAAAACAATTAAAGAAATATTAAATTCATAATAAAATAATAAAAAGGTTATGAACTATTTAAGTAAATTATAAATTCACTTGTTTATTTAGATAAAAATACTTTTACTAAAGATTCATTTAAGTGCTAAAATTGCAGTTTATTAATTTAATAGTGATTCAGAAGGATTATTATGATAATAACATATATTTATATAGAAAGGATTAATGCATAATGGTTTTTAAGATTGATCTTTTATCTTTCTTTAGACTAGACCAGTCTAATCTTACATCATTCAATTCTACCAATCCAGTTTAATCCAAAATTTATTTTTTTTTAGTCTAATTTATAAAATAATCAGATCTTATTATTATTATTATTTCATATAAAATTTAATATTAAATAAAATTGGTTAATATTAAAAAAAAATTGTTTCTTTTCTTTTTTTTTTTAATATTTACTAATTATTATTTTTTCTACATAAATTGTATATATTAATTTCATTATTATTATAAAGAATTATTAATTTTTTAAATATATATATCTTACTTCTATTAATAGTAAAATAACTTGTTTAAAGCTTTCTCTAAAGTTACACTTATAGCTTAAATACACAAATAATACTTTATCATTCAACTTAAAATCAAAAAGCTTTTTTATTAAAATTTGATTTTCTAATAGCATTACTAAATATCTATCTAATTTTCTTAAATATTATATATTTATAATGAGTAAAGTTATTATTTATAATTGCTATAAAAAATTTTTAAGTACTTATAATATTATCTGATATAAATAATATAGTTACAGTAGATAAATATTAAGGAATATCCATTTAACCTTAAGTCTTTATTTATTAATTTCATTTTTATCTTTAAATACATATATATATTTTACTTTTGAATTTAATAATAAAGAAATTTGTGATGATTCATCTAAAATTAGTCTAATTTTGATAAATTGTATTTGTTATTATATATTATAATAATTTATTATCATTTCTATATTGAATTTAATAAATTGCAATTATTAAAAATTAAATTAAATTTAAAAACTCATAAAAGTAAAAAAATTGTAAAATTAAAAATTTAAAAAAATACATATATCTGAAAAAATAATTAATATAATAAAAAAATCATATTAATAAAAAATTAATTAAAAAATTTTAAATTAATAAAATTAAAAAAAAATAATATAAAAATTAAAAATTAATAAAAAAATAATATACATAATTAAGAAAATAGAAATAAATAAATTATATTTAAAAAAAATAAAATTAATTTAATTTTAATAATTTAATTATTTTAAAAATTAAAAATCAATAATTATAAAACTTGAATTTGACTTGTTATTTGATTCAGATTTAACTCAACTTGATTATTATATAATTTAAATTCAATTCAAATTTTTAAGAATAATATTAATATTAAAAATAAAAAAATGTTATAAAATTTATTTTTTTTTATAAGTATTAATTCTAATTCATTTTTACATATATTTTTTTATTAGAATTTTATGCTTATTATATTAATTTAAAATTATATCTTTTAATTAATATTAGATCAATTTTATATATAAGAAAACTTGTTTTACTGAAATATTTGTTATTTAATAAAATATATTAATTAATATTTAATAATTAATTAATTGTTTATTTAATTTCATTTTTTTTTATTTTATTTTATTTTTTTTTTATTTTATTTTATTTTTATTTTATTTTATTTTATTTTTTTCTATTTTTTTCTATTTTTTTTATTTTATTTTTTTATTACTTTTTATTTTATTTTAATATTTTTATTAATTTAAAAAAGGTTTTTAAGATAAATATTATAATTATAAAAATAATAATTGTAATAAAATAATAATATAATAATAATAATATAATAATAATATATTTATATATATATTATCTTATAATAATTATAACTGAAAATTAATATTGATATAAGATTAATAAGAATTTAGCTTTAATTAATATTTCAGAAAAAGTTGAAAAAGTTTTAAAGGATTTACAAATAAATATTAATTTTAAGTAATAATGTATATTTAGAATAAGTAATTAAAATTTTATTAAAAAATAAAGAATTTGATATAATTATATTTGTTAATATATAAGAATTATTAGTATTTATCTTATTTATAATAAAGACTAAATTAAATTTTTTAATTATTTAAGAGTATCTGTGAAATTATCTAAATTATTTTAAATTGTTTGAACTTGTCTATCTCTAATCAAGTTCTAAAACTATTCTATTTATACTAAATTTACTAATATAAATAATTAAAATAATAATTAATAATTAATATAAAATAATTAATAATATAAGTTGATTAATAATATAAAAAAATTTCAGCATCTTTTAGATGTCTCACGTAATCTTTATTTAATTTATTTTTTCATCTTTATTATCTTTTTTTATCTAATGTAGCATAATAATATAACTTCTTATTAAATGTATTACATTATGTCAGCTGATCTTTTAAATTAATATTTTTCTATTATAATATACTATAAATATTTTTCTTTATTGATTTTTTAAAAGTATTTTTTAATTTTAACTATTATAATACATTTTAATTATCATAATACATTTTAACTATTATAATATATTTTAATTATTATAATATATAAAGTTGAAATATTTTAACTTTGAATTTTAATTTTAATTTTATGTATAGATCTAATAAAAAAAGATAAGTGCCTTAAGAAATTTTTAATAGAAAAATTTTTTACTAAAGTAAATTTTTTTATTTATTTAAATTATATTAGTATATATTCAGAAATATAAAAATATAAAAATTAGGTTAAATTATATATTACTGTTAAAATTCTTATAATTATTAAAATTTTTATTAATAAATTATATATTCTTATTATTAGATTAAATTTAAAAGTAATTTTTTGTTTAAGCTGACTTGAATCAATAAAAAAATTGTAAAATAAATTTTAAATTTAAATTTATTTTAATAAGATAATTCCAACAAACTTAAAATCATAAAATCTTAATACTATTTATAAAAAAATTGATTATTAAAGATCAACATTATACAAATTTTTTTGTATAAATAAGATTAAACTTAACAATTAATTTTTTCATAGCTAATGATTAAAATTTTATAATTTTAGGCTTATTAGAATTATCTTATCAAAAGAATTTGAATTTAATAATTAAAATTTATTAAATTTATTAGAATTGATTTAATTTGTTTATATAGATCATTATAAAATTTATTATATAAACTTATAGTGAAAAAAATAAAATTATTAAATTTTAAAATTTAATTTCTTGATAATTATTAATTTAATTTAAATATATATTTATTGTATATAAAACTATACATTTATATATATAAATTTATAAAATTACATATATTATGAAAAAATATCAAAATTTATATTTTTTTAAAAAATTCAAAAGATTTGTTTTATTAAAATTTATATAAAATATAAACTTAGTAATTAGAACTCTGAATTAGTTCAGGTCAACCTATTTATCTAACCTAACAAAATTCAAGTCAACTAATTAAATTATATCATAGATAAAAGATAAATTTATTTAATTATTTTTTTTTAATTCGTTTTAATTTTCAAATAAATATTAGAATTTCAAAAAAGTTTTTTATCTTTATTTATATTTTTTTTATTATTTATTTATTTTTCTCTTTTCTCAATCTTTTTAATTTTTTAATTTTTATTTTAATTTTTAATTTTTTTTTTTTTTTGATTATTTTTCCTTTTTTTTGTTTTATTTTTTTATTTTTTTTTTTTCTACCTTTTTAATTAATATTTTTTTTTTTTAATTTAATTTATTTTTTATTTTATTTTATTTTTTTTTCTCTTTTTAATTTTTTTAATTTTTAAAAGATCTTAAAGAAGTTATACTATATACATTATAATTAATTAACTTAACATAATTCGCTAATTTGCATATTATTCTACATATTATATAAATGCTAATAAACTTGAATATTTAGATAAAATAAATATTTTGTAGTTAAATGATATTGCTTTTATTATTATATTTTTACAAATGTTTTAAAAGAATTTAGTAACATATAAAACAAGATAAAATTATTGAATTAAGATTAACTAATTATATCTATCATATAATTTATATATATTAATCATATTTTAAATATGTAATAATAAAGACATTAAAAATTCTGCTATTATTATTAAAGTTAATATTAAAAAATCTTAACTGCAAAAAATTTTATAATAAAATAAAAAATATATAATATTAAAGGTTATATTAAAAATTATTTAATAATATATTTTTTAATAATTATGTTAAAATAATTCTTAATATTTTAAAATTCTTAAAAATTGTTTGATGTTACTAAGTTATTTGCTTTATATATATAAAAAATTATTTTTTCTATTTTATTATTAAGAATTTTCTTTACAGATTTTTTGCTATTTTAATTAATATATAAAAGATTATTATAAAAAAAGAGAAATTTGAAATTTATATTTTTAAGCTAATTTGTATATATGACTATAATTAGCTAATAAAAATTTGATTAAAATTTGATTTCTATTGATTATCATTATATTAGTATTTAACTTTATACTGAGTTCTATTTTTTAGTTTTATTCTTTTATCCTTATTTGTATTTATATATTTAAGGTTATATTTTAAATTTTAAATTAAAACATTAAAAAAAAGATTTAATTTCTATCATGTGATGTCACTCGCATCAGGCACAATTAATTTATTAATATATTATTATATTATGTTAAAGATTTATTTTATTTACTTATTAATGTGAATGAAATATAATATTCATTTATTTTAACAAGAATCAATAATATTGTATTTAAAATGTTTTAAAAATGTGAAATTAAAATATCATAAAATTTTTATTTAAATTAAGATTGTATTATAGATAAAAATTATTAATAATAATAATAGTTAATGATATAATAGTTTTAAATTATTATTTATTAAAGTAAATTTATTTCAAGATAAAAAGTATAATATTGAAATTTAACAAGAATTCTGAATCTATTATCAAATTTGAATGGAAGGACAGTTATTAAAAATCTTTAATTTTACAATAAATATTTGATAAGTATATAATTATTTGAAATATTTTTTTTGGTATTTTGTCATCAAATAAGTGTATTAAAAAAAAAGCAAGTATAATAGGTGTAATATTTTATCTAAATACTAAAAGAAAAACTTAGAAACTATATTAAAATTTTAATAAAAAATTTGTAAAAGATAAAACTAAATTAATAATGACACTAAGTTCATTTAAAGCTTTAGATTTAACAAAATTTTCAAAATTTGAAATTAAATTAATATTGGTATTTCCTTTTTTCTTATAAACATCCTATATAATCTCTAAGAAAAAAAAAATGAATAAAAAAACCCATTAAATAGTTTATAAAGTAAATATCTTTACCTTTAAAAATATATAAATAGAATTTTTGACTAATAATTTTTATTTAAAATAATGATCAGACTTGTAAAGCTTGTGAATAGTAAATATGTCTTGTTTCTCTTTTTTTTCCGGCTTTTTTAATATGTGAAATGGTGATACAAAATCGAGGATGTTTTCTTGTGGCGCAGAAAAATTTTCAAGACTTCCCCAGCGCCTTCAAAAAATGTCACGAAATGGCCGGCACCACGGCATTTGGCTGGAATTAATTGTGGCGCACATATGACGTATAGTAGTGACAAATAGATTTTTAACTACTGTCCCCGTAATACATAGTAAAAATGAAACGCGGAGGAAAGTGACGCCGGTGACAAATAATAATATCTTGTGAAATTTCGGGACATTTTTTTGAAGGTTATGCAGGGGAAGTCAATTTTCAATTGGTAGTTTATTTATTCAAATTCAAATAATCAGATTGCCATTTTAGAGAACAATTAACCTCAATAGTATCACGACAAATTTGATCATCATTTCAAAAAAAAAGCCACACAATAATTACAAAACTAGAAGTATCGGCATTTAATCTTTTTCTTATAAAGGTGAAAGGTCAAATTAATATAGTTTAACTCAAAACATTAACATTGAATCCATTTATGGTTCACGCCCATCTTGATTAATTAAAGTCTAATATCCGCTATTCTACGAAACGTTAGATGTAAAATAGGTCACATACGATATATATTATTTCAGTTTCCTTATGTGGTATTAATAAATGACTGTAATTTAATAATTCAAGCCTATTTTGATTACGATTATTAACTTTTTTCACTTTTTTCGCGCGACACAATTATTTCTTCACGATTCATACATGAACTTTATCATAGTACGTCCTTATTTGGTAATTTAATTATGTAAAAATTAATAACTTTTATATTATATTTTGTCCAAAATAACCTTTAATTTTATAAATGAACCACTTACTTCTATTCATCCATGATGCACGACCATTTCCGTGAAAGTGTAAAATGAACAAATTGAAAACTTGCTATTATTGTTAGCAAAAAAAGATATGAAGGAAAAAAAGATCGCACACGTTAAATTAAATTAATAATTCGAAAAAAAATTTTATTGCACATGTTAACTGATCTCCTTTTTCGTGCTAAATATTCTACTAATTCAAAAAGTATAAATTGAAGGCATTTGATGAAAGGTTAGAACTTTAAGTCTATTTAACTTTTAACTAATTTCCTTCTTTTTCGATTCTCTTATCATTACACAATGCCAAAAGCTAAAAAGGTCAATATTATTTATGATCAAATAAAAGTAGAACAAATCATTAAAAGATATGTAAATATACTACACCAAGTAGAGATTGATTTGCCGATAAAATCCCGTCTATATGAATTGTTAGAACCTTGTCAAAGGCCGTTGAACCAATTTATGTTATTTAAAAGATACATACGACCGAGTATCTTAACTGATATTCCTCATGCAACGATCGAAGTTATTTCGAAAGAAACGTCGGAAAGATGGAATCTCGTCGGCACTGAGACAAAACGAACTTTTGAAATTTTGTCACAAATTTGTGTCCTGATAAAGAAGGAATTGATGGGCAGCACAAACGATAATAATGAAGGGCATTCGGCTTCTTCTAATAAGCCCTGGGAATTTTCTGCCGCAATTCCCCAGATGATCCTTTCGAAAAATTCGTCTGGGGTAACTACGTTGAATTACACGAGAATTGTACCAATCGATCAAAATTCGAACGATGAATCGATCTTGGACAATTTTTTAAATCGTTTCGATTCATATAACCCGCCTCTCGAAGATCGATATAATTCAAATGTCATCGAAGTAATGATTTCGGTTATTTACCCGAATGTTCTAACCCATAACTTCTAAGTAATTTTTTAAGATCTAAGCACGAATAATATGTAAATCATATGTTTTATTTTTATGCAATATTTTAAAATATATCATTAAGCTCGTTTAAATATATGATTTTCTTCTAATCAATTTTTAAGCACGAATAATATGTAAATTATGTAGAAAATTAAGTTTTATTTTTATGCAATATTTTAATAATATCATTAAGCTCGTTTAAATATATGCTATGTTTTTCTTTTAATCAATTTTAAGCAAAACTTTAAGCAATTTTTTAAGATTTAAGCACGAATTATATGTAAATTATGCAGAATATTAAGTTTATTTTTATGCAATATTTAAAAAAATAATATTAAGCTTGTTTAATGTATGCTATGTTTTCTTTTAATCAAGTTTTAAGCTACAAAAGAAACATTCTTCGAATTTCTAGTTACGTTTTATTAGTCAAATGATGATGGTCTCTATTTAATATGTTTAAAATAAATTTATTCATTTACAATCAACTAAATTATCTAAATATATCTACATGTTCATTATTTCGTGTTAACACATATCATTTTACTAAATAAATTTGATCCAATATGCGTAAATTTACAAGAAATTTAATAGATGATTCTGGTAATATTTTCGTGCAATACTAAATATTTTTTCATTTTTCCACCTTATTAACTGTATTTATTTCAAAAATAAATATTAAATTATATTTCTTGTTTAAAGATTAATAATAATTTTTTAAATATTTTATTGTATTTTACGTAACGTTACACAATCTCAAAAAGGAAAATTTTGTCTCCTAGTAAAATTCAAGTATAAGATTCCATTTTTGGATATTTGTATAACGTGAATTGCAAGCAATTTCCATTTTTATTAAAAGATCTAATTTCCTTGTTTGGAAATCTGTGTAACGTTACATGTTGCTTTGCAGCTAGTATATAACTAATTTTTTTTTATTATAACTAATTATAACATTTTAGATCTATAATCTAATTTATTATACTGTATAAGTTTTTAATTATTTTAAGATAATTAATTAAAAGTAATATTTTATTAAATTTTTAATTACTATATTTTTAACCTTAAATTTTATTATATATAATTTTTTATTATTAATTATTAAATTTATTATTAAAAAGTTAATTTTTAAAAATTAATTATATAATAAATTTATAAATAACCTATTTTCTAATATAAATCAGACATCTATAATTTTATCAGTAATTTTATTAGCTGATATAAAATATGATTAATGAATCAACAGACTGAAAGTAATTTAGATCATTTTTAAATATAAATGGATATCTATTAGCTATAAAAATATAAAGTTACTTATCTAAATATATTTAGATTTAACAAAATATTTACTTTAAATTTTATATATTTTAATAAGTTTTAATTTTTAATTAACTTAATTATTAATTAAATTTAAAAATAAATAATTATATAATTATTAGTAATTAATTTAAATTTGAATTATTAATTTAATTTAAATTCAAAAATAAATTAAAATTATTAATATATAAACCTATTTATAAGAGTAAATTAAATTAAATTTTTATTTTATATGTTATTTTATAATATATAAAAATGTTATTTAATTCTAATCAGTTATAAAAATATATAATATAAATAATTTAAATAAATAATTTTAATTATAAATAATAAATATATAAATATTATTTTACAAATTTCTTAAATATTATAGCTATTGCCTGTTGCTTTAAAATAAAAGTAAATCATTTAATATTACATAAATTTCTAAAAAAAGAAAATTTATGTAACTTATTTTATATAACAAAATTTATTTTTCCTTTTTTATAATATTATACTATTTAATAATTTTTTTATATAAATACTTTAAAACATTATAAAATTTTAATTAGATAGATTATTCTATAATATATAAAAAATTTCACTTAATTTTAATTATTAATTATTAAAAAATAAGTAGGGCGTAAATGAGGGTTCTGGGATCAAAATCTGCAGAAAGATTCTCAATCATATTTTTAAAGCCTTCTAACTATAAGAATTCTCTATTGAATTTAAAACTCTAGCCCAAATTTGAGTGTTTTTCACTATCCAAATATTTAGTATCAAATTAGCATTAATTTACCTCGTCAGATACCAAAAATAAATTTATCTCTTATAGCCTTTCTAGCCTAACTTTAATCCTAAATAATATATCAAAAAAATATATATCATTCTGTTTGAGTTCGAGACGAGGCGAGATTAGCAAGAACTAAAGGTTCAAAGCCAAGCTTATAGAGTTTCTGCAAACCTTCTATATATACTATTATTTATGATATTCTAGAATTAATTCTAAAGCAGATTCATTATCATCTAGCAAAATAAAAAATTTACACCTAAGCGTGTCTTAGATGTAAATTTTTTGTATATGTATAAGAAAGTTAAAAAGCTATAAAACATATTCAAGTATACTAATATTTTTTGATATACAAGAAACCATTTTGAAGTCATTTGCATTACGCAAATCTAAGGTCAAAAAAAATCTAACCTCAGGTGTAAAAGGGATAGGTAAAAGTTTTTCAAAAAAGTTTAACATATCAAACTTCTAGATAAGTACCTAAAGCCCTATTCTGAAGTCTATTAATATATTGGGTTACATAATACCTATTAGCATGCTTTTTACAAAGCCTGGGTTCAGAGCTAGTCAGCTTACCATAAATTCTATAAAGAAGAATGCTTCCTAGTTTTCCAATGTTCAAAGCATCCTTCAGGCTAACGACAGGTCCGCTTACAGATTTCTCCAATTCTGAGTAAATAGTTGTAAGAATATTTGCTTATCATGATAATAAGAAATAAATATTTTAATTTAAACAAAAGATTTCATAGTATTAATACAAGCACTAAAATAGCAACACCTGGATAAAAGTATTTAAACAAAGGTTCTTGTACTATTAATACAAATATAAGGTATATATATATATTCTAGAGATAATTAATTTTAAATAAAAGTTTTCATACTATTAATATAAACATCATAAAGTATACACTATAGTAAAATAATCCCCCTATGTCCTTGATATAATAAGAATGACTTTAAAAAGACTTGTGATCGAAAAACACATCTTAAAAGAAAGTTTAAGTATAAACTACCATCTACTCCAATACCTACACCTAGACCCCAAGCACCAACCTCTATTCTAGCAGTCAATGCTCGAGAAAAGGATTAAAGAAGAGAGAAATTAAAACCTATTCCTATCTTCATTTCACAAGACAAAAATTAAGAGGATGATACTGAAGCCGGTCCTGGCCCATCAACTTAAGAATATAGAGAAAGAAAACCTAGTGAGATTTCTTCAAGGGGTAAGTATATTGATAGGCATGCAAGAAAGCTTAGAGAGCATTTAAAAATATGGGATACAAGATTACGCTGAAGATGGGTCGAAGTTACTAGTAAAGAATGTGATTTACTACTAAACTTAAAAGAATGTTAGCGTCTACATCATGATCTATTACAGGCAGATAAAGAGGCTTTCAAGAAAATTATTTCTCAAGAGAAAACACAAACTCCTACCAAACAAATTGAAGAATAAGTAGGAGAAGCAGATCACAGTTCAGCTACCAACGTTTTTCATAAACATTTTCACATACCGTATCTCTAAGATTAATGATTTCATCATCTCTTTTATTGTCAGGCTTGTTTTTCATCCCTCCATGCTTGCTTCATTATTTGTATACTTCGAAGACAATCATTTCTAAAATTTGTCATATCATTCATAACCCTATTGATCTGCCTATAGAATACATTAAGCAAACCTTGTAAGTTTGCATTATCCTGAGCATACCTTTGATTATGTTTTCGAATAGTTATTATTGAGATCTGTATTTCGTTCAATGTATTTTTTAGGTTAAATGATGTATTGCCATTAATATATCCTTCAAATCTGATCTAAAGCTATACCAATATTTCTTAAGATATCTGGTAGTGCCATATTTTCTTAATGTTCTTCTTCAGAAGGTTTATTATTGTTATTTTGAAAAAGTGATATCTTGAGAATTTGGCTTTTGAGCTTTTCTACTGTATCTTCTAATAGAATGATTCGATTATCTTGAGCGATTAATGCCTCATCCTTTAGCTTTAAATGATCCTGACATTTTTTGAGATTATGTAGGGTAGAGCAGTATTCTGCTTTTAATCTATCTAACTCATCTTCTCGTGAGATAAGATTTTTTTTAAGATATTTGATATATAACTCACATTGCTCTAGATCATTTGTGAGCTTATGAATCTTTTCCTTATTTTTAATGGTAATAGTTTCCTTTTTAGTCAATTTTATTCGCAATTCTAAATTGCTGTCTAGCAAATTGAGATATGCCTGCTCAACTCCCATTAATTCCTATTATTCTAATAGATTCTGACGAGACTCAAAATGTAGATGTATCTTCAGCTTTGCACAAAATTTATTATCAGCCTATTGGTTACCAGTGAAATGCGAAAAAATTATACAAAGCCTTCAAAAAACTGGATATGATTTTAGTTTAAATGAAATTAGGGATTGGCTTGAAAGACAGGCTGTTTATCAAATTCATATGCCTCGTAGATTTATTCAGTATGCTTCCTTTAATAATATACAATTTTTAAATGAAGTATATCAATCTGATACTATCTAGAGTTCTGAATGAGTCAAGTCAAGTTGAGTTTAAAGATCAACTCTATTTGACTCTTGTTTTTCAAGTCAAGTCGAGTTAAATTTATTTTATAAAATCTTTTAATTTGATTTAATTCGAGTTATATAAATTTTAAACTTGACTCAATTTGACTCAACTCGATTTTAACTCGATTCAATTTTGACTTGAATTTATTCAAATTGAGTCAAGTTTAAATTAAGTTATGAGTCAATTTTAAATTTTTATAAACATTTAAATATAAAAAAAAAGATCAGGGAGGGGAAGAGGAGGAAGGGAGGAAGGAAGTAAATGATTCATTATCATTCTTCTTGAACATTTTTTTTATCGTTCAAGTTGAACGATTCATCATCATTCTTCTTGAACGATTTTTTTATCGTTCAAGTCAAATGATTTGTCATCATTCTTCTTGAACAATTTTTTTTATCATTCAAGTCGAATGATTCAGGTTATCGTTCTTATTGAATGATATTAGATTAGATTTCAATACTTATTGATCATTTATATATTATTGGTAAATTTTCTTATAGTATATAAAGAAATTATAATATATTTTTTTTTTTTAAAATTATACGTCTATAAAAATCAAGTAGGTATATATAGAATTTATATCTATTTAAACTTTTATTTTAGCAGATTTTATGTTTTTAAGATTATATTTTATAAAATTAATTTATATATTTATCTTAACTTAGATTGCATTTTTATTATGAAATACAAATATTTGATTACTTGAATAATATTATGCTATTATTTAATAGGTAAGAGAAAGTAAGAAAATATTAAATTATTTATTAAGTGAGAAGTATAAGTTGTTATTTCAATAGATTAAAATAATTTGTTTTTACAATTTTTATTAAAATTATAATTTTTATTATAATTTATCTTTTTCTATTTTATAAAACTGAATTTAAGTAATTATTATCAAGATCTCATTATTTATTGAGACATCTATATATTAGATAAAATAAACAAAGAATAAAGATGATACTACAACTAGTTGTAATTAGTGATAAATAAGCATTACAATTAGTTGCAACTGGTAACAAATAATTATCACATAGATGTAGCTAATTGTAGCATCATCTTTAACAAAAAGACAATTGAACTTAAAGTGAAAATATTAATGATTTATTTTTCACATATAATTTATAACTTGTAATTTCTCTATACTAATACATTTAAGTATTTTATTATATATATTCTATCTTAAAGGTAAAGTTTTATTTTCAAATTATTATAAATAATAAAATATTTTTAATAATTTAAAATTGATTATTTAATTATCTTCTAGATTATCAAGTTTGGATTTTTATTTAGATACTATTTATCTTTAAGGTAACTTTATCTAAAGTTAAAATTCAGTTGATATGAACAATGTTATAATAAAATATACATATCAAAAAATGTTTTTTTTCTGATTAAAATGTATTTAAGGATTTAAATTCTTATAGATTATTGATTAAAGTGATTCTGTTAAATTCTTTTCTATTCTTTGTATAGAAATAAGTGATTTATTTATGATGGATTATTTGTTAGAAGCATAAAATCAAATTTACATGATATCATATGCTGATAAATTCTTAGACTTATTTTTATAACTTTTTTAAGTATGAAAAATTTTAATGATAAGATATTATAAATTAAAAAAGAAAATTTTATAATGATATATAATTAAATTATTTTAAAAACTAGAATATTATGCTTAAGCAATAACATCTACTGCTTAAAGATCAAGCTAATTTTCATTAAAAAGTTTCCATTTAGTTTTCTCAATATAAGAATGATTTTTTGGTATTATGTTTACCTTTTATTCTTTTTATAAAAAGTCTAATGTTGCCAATTTTTATTGTATAAATCTCTTGTAATTATTGATATAATTGGTATAATTAGGATTCTCAGGATATTAGTGAATAGCTTAAACAATATTTTCTTTTTAACTTTAATAATAATTAAGGATGATTCCTATAAAGGAAATGCATAATGCATAACAAATTGAGCATATGAAATTTCAAATTACTGGACTGTTAACGAAAAAGTAAATATAAAAGACAAAATACGTTAACATAAATTTTATTTTATTAATATGTATTATTTATATTTTCATATTGATTCTTAATAAGTTAGAACCTATTTTGGGTATTCAAAGATGTGTCATTATACCATAAAAAGGCTATTCTAGTATATATTCATTTTGGTAATTGTCTCTTTAGCGCAGATATCTGTTTAGCAAATATCTAAAAGATGCTGAAACATGATTTCTAATATTTAGATAATATCTTTTTCTTCACGTGGGATACTAAATTCAGTACTTATCAAATCCCTCTAAACTAGTTTTTATTTCCAAATTGCTCGTTTGGCTATTGAAATTTTGAAAACACGAATTTTTCTATGATATGGGAGGCGATCAATAAAAAAGAGGGAAATCTACAAATTTTGAGTAATTTTAGTTATTAAGCTAGTTTTGTTCACATGACCATGATTAGCAATAAAAAAATTTTTGACTAAAAAGTGGATTTCCTCCTTGTCTCCCATATGTGAATAATTCTAAAGATTTTGTAATTAAATTAATCAAAATGTACAAATTAATCATTGATTTAAAAATAAAAAATAAAAAATAAAAATTGTTTATAATCATGACCCACCTCGACCCCAAATACATAAAAGAGATAATGATAATTTAATCTTCTAACAACAAAGAAAGTTGAACCAATCTATAATTTCAATAGAAAAGCTTTGATTGTGAAGCAACAAGCGAATTAATCCTACTTTGATTTTCGTCTGCGGTAGTTGAGTTTATAGTTGTTAGATTAAAACAAATGAAGGTATTTCTGAATTAAAATTAGGATTTTGGAATTAAGATATCGCAATTTAATTAAATTGTACTTACTTGTATATGAATGTTCCCAATAAAAATCTTACCAAAAAATATCACGTGATATCAATTTTTTGCTTGATGATTAGCCTAATGTTGTTGTGGCTATAAAAAAATTTTTTTTCAGTGGCTGGGCGAATACGGCCAAGTGGTGTTACGTCATCGATTCTTCAGATGATTTATTTGCTGCGGTAACAATTGAATTTAACTCCATCAGATAAATAATTTATATTGGATTTTTTCTCCCTTTTCTGGACAAAAATTAAAGGATAAAAAGCTATCTAAATCGCCGCAGTACCTTCCCAATCAAATCATCACTAGGGTTAGAGGCTGAATTCAATTCCCAGGTGAATTTGACGCTATGGGTACAAAACCACCATCTATACAGAGGCCTACAGTAATTTACCGGATTTTTTACTATTTATAAAATTTATATACATAATGCGAGTTTTTATCTG
>CAJVPQ010001358.1:0-18628 GCA_910591825.1 Funneliformis caledonium
TCGTGCAATCCCTTTTGTTAGTAAACTTATTATATGATATTGTATTAATTCGCTGTATTGACTTGGAGTCTCTGAAGTGTAATTTCTGAAATATCTTTAAATTAACTTTGAGTTTATTTTGTGTTTACCTCACGTGATTTATATTGAAAATAAAATAATTCTCGTTATTGTGAATCCTTACCCATGATTCCTTGAGTAATTGTCTTAGTTTTATTTACCCTTTTTGAGATTTTATTTGAAGTCACGAAACTATCATGACAATGTAATAAAAAAAATTTTATATATTATAATAGTTTTAAATTAAATGAAAATTTTGAAACTAAAATTTATTATTTATCAAGTAAATAAAGATATAATTTAAACTTATATTCATATGTAAAGTATAGAATATTCAAAAAGTATTAAGTATTAATAAGAAAGCAAAAAGCTTATTTATATGCAGATAAAAATGTAATATTAATCTCTTATTTAGCTACAAAAATTTGAATTTGTTGATAAAATAGCGCAAAAAATAAAAAAAAACTTTTATAAACAAAAAGAATTATTAATAATTTTCTGTGTATTTAAGTAAGTCTTAGATTAGATTTAAAATATTTCATATTTCAAATATTATATTAAAATATTTCAATATTATAATATATAATTTTATATTAATTATTAATTTTGAAAAGCCCAAAGCTATTAAAGATATAATAAATATTTTTGAAGTTTATTATTAATGGCTAGTAGTTGAATATATTAATGATAGTAAATCAAATATAAAATTCTATTCATACATCAGACACATTACTAACTGCTATAATTCTATAATTTGTAATAATAGTAAATAATGAAGATAAGGTATTGTCTATATTTTGTTACTCATATTAAAAATTTTATTATATAGGAAAATGTTTAGCTTTAACATAAAAAAATAAAAGATCTCTTTTTCAAATATAGAAATTTACTATTTAAAGCTATTAAAAGTTTGTTAGTATGAATATTTGACTATAAACTTTATCATCTGTCACTCAAAATGAATTTTAATAGATTTTTATAGTAAATTTAGTAAAAAGATCTTTGCAATCATTAGAAAAAGAATAAGAAAAATATAAGAAGATTAATAAACGTTAATATTTTTAAGATCAAATATTGATAAATTTATAACTTGAAATATTTGTAAAAGAATTTTGAATATAATTCTAAATAATATAGATATAAATAAGCTAAAGAATATGATACAATAGATTAGCTTGTAATATTAATAAAAAAGGCATTTAAAATGAATTATAATAATTATATAATAGCTATTAAGAAACTTGACTATATTACAATAGACTATAGAATTTCAAGTAGATTTAGCAAGAATATAATCTCAAAGATTATACTGAAATATAATATGAAATATAATAACAATAATAATAAACATTATTTTTAATATAATTTAATTAATGTATCAAGCTTTATTTTTTAAATATTAATAAAATTAATTATTTAATTATTTGAATTCTTTGATTACTATTTTTCTATTTCATTTAAATTTATAAAAGTTATCTGAATTCTTTTACAAGTTCAAATTTTCAAATTTTTATATGTTAAATTTTAATATTAAAGTTATTTTAAGTGTTTTATTTTTAATCTTTATATAATCAAATTCTCTTACTTTATAAATATTTTTATCAATAAAGAAAAAAAATATACAAATATTTTATAAAACTTATATAAAGTAAACATTTAGAAAATATGTAACTAAAAAATATAAAATTATAAAAAAATATATAAAAAAAAGTTTATAAAATCTATATTATCTATATAATATAGCAAGATATATTTTCTATAGCTAAAAAATTAAAAAATTACTAGTATTAAGCTATATAGTTAAATATAATTGTATGCATATTATATTGTATTAAAGTTACAATAGAAAAAGTTTCTGCAAAGTAATAGAAGATTATCAATTCATAAAAAACAAGAAGATTATTATATAGAAATATAGCTATTAGAATCACTGATATAATTCTATGTACTTCAAATTAAATTTGTGTAAAATTTTTATTTTGTTTAATAGTAAATTTTAATAGATATCATAATAAATATTAATTCATTAATATATAAATAATTGAAATATGAAATTAGCGTATATTTTTAGTAATGTATTATTATCAATATATTATTAATTTAAAATTAAATAATGTATTGAGTCTTTCATTTGACTTACTTAGGTATAGTTATGTATTTCTTTTTGTCAGCTATATAGATGCCTACTGAAACCTTCTTAAAATAATTTCATTATACCCTTTTCTATATTTTTAATATAGTTTCAACAGCTTAGGATTTTATCATATTGAAAGGATTTCATTATATTTCTTATTATGATTTTAATATAGTTTCATCTAAGTTTTAACTGTTATTAAGAGATTTTGTCCTTTATTATTAGTCAGCTAATATTTTAAAATATATAATATAAATTTAGATAAAGAATGAATTTAATCAATATTCATTAAAAAAAAATCTTATTAATAATATTATTATTACATTAAAATTACTTAAACCTAGTATTTTATGATTTTATAAAGAATAAATAATAAAATAAGTCTAATAATCTAATATATAAAAGAGAAACCAAATTAAGTTATTGATAAGTATTAATTTGATTGGTTAATTTATTAAAGTTAATTTTTATATATTAGAAATTAAAATTATTTGATTAATTAACATTTATTAAATAATATTTTGTACGTAATAATAAAAATATTATTCTAAAATTCATATTTTGATAATTTGGTAATTCTCTTTTTTTGATTATAATATATAGGCTAATTTCATTATCAACAAAAAAACTCTATCTAACTTACTTTAAATCACACATAATAATTAAAGCATTGAAATATTATGAAATTTTTATTTTAATAATTTATTACTAGTTCACTAATAAAAAGCTTAAAAGTAATAGAGAAATTTAAGTGACAGTATATTGCAATAAGATTTATTAACTGAGAAGATTGACATTTATAGTATTAGCATGCTGCTTTAGCAGATATCAAGTGACAATCCTACTTTTGAAAATGAATTATATGATTATATTTTAGCTAAGAAAATTTTAAAAGGATAAAAAGAAAATAAAGTTTCTGATATGCTTGAAGATTATGTTAAAATTTAGAGTGCTAAGATAAAAAACCTGACAAATGTCTATTATTGAATCAAATAGTTAATAATTTAAATGCTATTGTTATAATAATAAACATATTAGCAAATAATCAAATAAATATTAATAATAAAGTAATTCAATTATTAGTACAGCTCTATTATTCAAATAATATTAATGCTTCTTTCAGTATTAATAATTCATTACATAGAGATTTATCTCAATTGATAAATAATTTTGATCAGATAAAAGTAGAAAAATTAGATGATAATATTGATAATTTAATGATTATAAAACATAATATGAATGATATATTAAACTTCATAGAAGGATTATAAAGATATTAAAATTAATAAAACTCTATTATTCTAATACTTAATATTTATTTTACCAACTTTATCTAACTTCTTAAAATACTTAATTATCATAAAACTAAAATAAATAGTTTACCAACTTTACCTAATTCTTTAACAAGATTTAATTGCTTTGAAACTCAAATAAAACATTTACCAATATTATTCAACTTCTTAACTAAACTAATGTGTTATAAGACAAATATAATTAGTCTACCAGATTTACCCAACTCTATTACAATCCTTAATTATTATAATACTAAAATAAATAGCTTATAAATTTTACCCAACTCCTTAAAAAAACTCCTTTTTAATAAAACTCAAATAAATAGCTTACTAATCTTATCCAACTCCTTAATAATACTCAATTATTCTAGTACTAAAATAAATAGCTTACCAACCTTACCCAACTCTTTAATCAAATTCAGTTATTTTAAGATTAAATAAATAAATTACCTGCTTTATCAAACTCTTTAATAAGACTTGATTACTCCAATACTCTAATAACTATCTTACCAACTTTACCCAACTTCTTGACAGAACTCCTTTATCATAAAAATTAAATAAAATGCTTGCCTATCTTATCCAACTCCTTAACTGAACTATTTTATTATGAAACTCTAATAATTACCCTACTATCTTTACCTAACTCTTTAATGACACTTAATTACTCTAATACTTTAATAACTATCCTACCAATTTTATTTAACTCCTTAATAAATTTATTTTCTCATAAAACTCAAATAAATAGCTTACCAACCTTACCTAATTCATTAATGATACTCTTTAATTATAACACTAATATAAATAGCTTACCAACTTTAGCCAATTTCTTAATAGAACTGATGTTACAATATACAAATAACTATTTTACCAATTTTACCCAACTTATTAATAATACTTTTTTGTTATAACACTAATATAAATAGCTTACCAATTTTATCTAACTCTTTAACAGAACTTTTTAATTATAAAACTTAAATAAATAACTTACTAATCTTACTTGACTCCTTAATAAAACTTAATTACTTTAATACTCAAATAAAACATTTATCAAACTTATCCAACTTTTTAATAAAACTTATATGTTATAAGATTAAAATAAATAGTTTATTATATTTACCTAATTATTTGATAAATATCAAATCTAAATATTTAAAGATTTAGTATTACAAAAATACCTAAACTTCTGAAAATCTTTTTTACAACCCTTCTATATATTTTCATCTTTAATATTTTATTATAAATATTTATTAAGAATCAAAGAAATTTATAACCTCTTTATAAAAGAAAATATAAACTCTTTTATTTATATAAAAATATAAATCAATAAACTAGATTTAAATTGAATTTAAATAATAATATCAAATTAAAATTTATTTTAATCTGATCTGATTCAATTTTTATAGAATTCTATTATATTAAACATTATTTTTAATATTTTATCAAATTGAAAATTTATTATTTATAAATAACTAAATAATATTTTTATTGACTTGCATAATTGGTATTTTATTTATATTACTAAATTTTCTCTTTACTTATGTATAATATTTTTATCTTAATTTTGTTTTTATGTTATTGACTTCAAAATATTTGATCAAATTCATCATCATTTTCGCTACTTTACCATAATATTAGTTCATAAATTTAGACAAGTATATCTTTAATATGATATTGTGTGTAAAATTTGATTTTATTTCTAATTAAAGAATTTGAAAAAAAGAAATAATAATATAACAATAATAATTATTTAAAAAATTGATATATGCATTAGGTATATACATTAGTAATAATCTATGACTAAATTATATAATTCTAAATATGATCTACTTACTAATTTTTTGCTTGTGTTATTTTATAATAATATTTTATTAGATTCACTACATTATTAGAGTTGAATTTTCTGTAAAAATATCATAATGTAATTACTGTGATATATCAAATAAAAATCATATCGCAAAATATTTAATATATTTTATTTAATAAGCTTGAATAGAATAAAAAAGCATTTTTTAAAAATATTACATTATTATAAGCATTTATAATTATAATTTAAAGTAAAAATTAACATTTTAAAAGTAATAATTATTAAACATCAGAGCCTTTTCTACTACTATTATTAAAAGGTATATTAATTGGTAAATCTTATGATTCAAGATTTATAATTTGTAAAGTTTGTAATAGTTTCTATTATAATCTTGAATTTGTTACATAAAAATAAAATTTTTTTTTCAATGTTAGTATTTTGGATATTTTAGGTTGTAAATATAGATGCTTGCCAAAACCTTCTCAAAATAATTTTGTCATACCTTTTTCTATGTTTTTAATATAGTTTCGACAGTTTCAGCTTTCGTTATATCGAATGAATTTCGTCGTATCCCTTATTATGATTTTAATATAGTTTTGTCTAAGTTTTGACTGTTATTAAAGGGTTTTATCTCTCATCTATAGTTGTAAATATAGATTGTTTAAAAGTTTATAATATTAAATTTTACATCTTCTTTGATTTTATTTTTTAAGAAATAAAAATAAATTTGTAAAAAATATTATTAATTGATATATTTTTACATCATAATTATATATAATTTATATAAATCATATGACTTTTCTTATTATAGGCATTAGTAATTAAAAAATATAATAGTTATTTAATTACTAATAAGATTGAATATTAAGTAAAATATAAATTTAATAATATTGTAATTGAATTATTACCTTTTTTGTACTTTTAATTTAAATAATTTAATAATTATTAAAACTAAAATATCTGATTTGAGCCTTATTTACTATATGAAGCTTCACTATACTATAGTGTATTACCATTGAATGAATTCATATTAAGAGTCTAAATATATATCTTAGATAGAGTTCTGAATGAGTCGAGTCAAGTCGAGTTTAAAGATCAACTCTATTTGACTCTTTTTTTTGAGTCAAATTTATTTTATAAAATCTTTCAATTTGATTTGATTCAAGTTATATAAATTTTAAACTCAGCTTAATTTGACTTGACTCGATTTTAACTCAATTCGATTTTGACTTGAATTTATTCAAATTGAATCAAGTTCAAATTAAGTTATGAGTCAATTTTAAATTTTTATAAACATTTAAATATAAAAAAAAAATCCTCAAAAAATATTTCTAAAGTACATTTACATTAAAGGGTTACTTCTAAACTAATAAAAAAATAAATAAAAAAATAAAAAATAAAAAATAATAAAAAAGAAGTAAAAAAAATAAAATGAAAATGAAAAAGATCAGGAAGGATGGGAAAGGGAAAGAAAAAATAAATAAATAAAAAATTAACGTCAAGAATCAAAAAAATTAAAATAATAATAATAATAATAAAAATTAATAAAAAACAAAAAGAACGGTGAAAAAGGAAGAAAAAAAAATGAAAAATAGAAAAAAGAATGAAAAAGATAAAAAAAAATATAAATAAAAAAGAAACAAAAATGAAAATAAAAAAAGATAAAAAAAGAAATCTGAAATTTGTGAAGTGATAAAGCCAAAAAATAATAAAAAATAAATATAAAAAAAAAGAACAGGAGGGAAAAAAAAAATAAAAAATAATATTAAAAAAATTAAAAATATATAAAAAAAATAAAGAACACGATGCAAATAAAAAAAAATCCCAATAAAAAAAATAAAAAAATAAAAATAAAAATTAAAACGTTATTAAAAATAAATTAAAAAAATAATAGAAAAAAGATCAAGGGAAAAAAGGAAAAGGGAAAAAAAAAATTAAATTGAAAAACAAAAAAAAAAAAAAATAAACTAAAAAAATAGGAAGAGGAAAAGGGAAAAGAATAAAAAAAAATTAAAAATTAAAAAAACAATATTGAAAAAAATTAAAAAAAATAAAAAAAAAATTATTTAAAAAACAATATCGAAAAAAAATTAATTAAAAATGAAAAAATTTAAAATTAAAAGAACAAAATCAAAAAAAATTAAAAAAAAAAATAAAATAAATGAAAAGATCAGGCGAGAGGAAAGAAGAAGAGAAAAGTGAACAATTTCTCATTATTCTTCTTAAATGATTATTTTTCTATAGGACTGCAATCTTTGAACTGCAGTTTTAGGATCATTTCTAGAATTCAGTCTTAGGACTTAAATCCTATAGACTAGAAATTTTAGGATCAGGACTGGACTGGATTTTAATATCTTTAAAAATAATACTATTTCAAATTAACTTGAGTCAACTCGAATCAAGTCAAGTTTAAATTGAGTCAAGTTAAATATTTAATTTGACTTAAATTTGGCTTGACTCATAAATTATCAAATCAAAAAAATATAAACTTGATTTGATTTAAACTTGACTTAGCTTATCTAACTTGTGAGTTAACTTGACTCGTCTAGAACTCTAATCTTAGAAAAGTTATGACCTGTCAGAATTTCAAAATTCCAATAAAAAAAAGTTACAAGTAATAATATCTAGGAAAAACTGGATATAAAAAATTTTTTTAAAATTTAAATACATTTATTAGTATGATTAAAATGAATGTATTATCAAACTTAACAGTTTTATTCCTAAATAAGATAATAAATCTAAATAAGTCTTGGGATTAGACTTATAACTCTATAGTTTAAATAATAAATTCTTATTTAAATTTCTTTGTATCTTTATCAAAAGTTTGATCATAATATTAAACTAATTTATACAAGTGAATCATAATAAAATCTCTCTTTAAAAATTCTGTTAACAAAACTATTTGTACAAAAATACTAATCTATAAAATAAGATAAGAATTATAATAAATAAAAGAAATAGAATAATAATAATAACATAATTAAAGTAATTACAATAAAATAACAAAAAATTTAAGTAATATGGTAAACTAAAAAGAAATAAATATAATTTTACAAAATTATTTAATTAAAAAAATTTATAATATTTATAATATCTGTATAAAAAATTCATTAAATGTGTAATGTAACATATATTTCTAAAAAGAAAATTTTATCTTATTAGTAAAATTTAAGTTTGAATTTTGAAATTTATTATATAAATTTCTATTTTTAAAATTTGTATAATATTATATAATTTAATTCTGATATAAAATAATAAGCAACAGCTAGTATAATAAATAAAATTATTATAACAAAAAAATAACATAAATGTTAAAATAAAGATCTTTAATAAATTTAATACATTTAATATATTAAAGCTTCTTTTTGTAATATTATTTTTTTTTAATAATGTGACACTACCAATAACTTTATTAAATTTATATAAAAGAAATATAAAGTAAATCAAATAAATCTAGACTAAGTACTAACTATTCCATATAGATATTGCAAACCTGTTTAAATCAACTGATCATTATTTTTCTTCTTTAAAAAACCACTAAGTGCATATCTAATAAAAATTATTATCAATAAGAGAAGAAAAAGAAAGTGTTAGTGTAATCTAAAAATCTGAAAAAGCATAGCCAAATTAATTGCTAAGTGTATTTAAATTTCCTATTAATAAAATAAAACTGTTATTTCTTCATATCTTAAGAATGAATTAGCATTTCGGTTAAGTTTATTTTCTTTGGTAATTTCTAATAACTGTTCTTTAGCAATCATCAAATTGCAATAATATTTTCAAATATCTTCAAATAAATTTTTATAAAAAATTAAGATTGATTAAGTAATCATAAAGAGGCAACGTATTTTATTTCTAGTGATTTTATGAATAACATCAACTAATAAAGAAAAAATAAGTGAACATATAATATTTATATAACTATTTGATCTTGATAGTGTGAGACGAAAATATCATTAAATGTAGTAAATAGCTTAAGTAGATGTATTATAAATGATGAACTATTAAATTTATTGAGGTGATCTAGTAAATCATCTTTTGTTATTCAAACAATATTTTGTAATCTAAATAAGTAAGCAAAGTATTTCTAGAGATGCAATGAAGTTTCAGTAGTGATACCACAGCTTATATAGCACTAATAGTCATAAATATCAGGTTATAATAAGAAGAGTCTTTAAAGTGTTAGAAGTTCGTTAATAAAATTTTTGATAATGAATATTTTGAGCTTAGAAATAGCAAAAGAAGTGATAATGGATAAAGAATCTAGAGATAGCAGTGAGCAGATAGCAGACCAATTAATAGATTGATTATTTGTGAAATGTCTGAGATAATAATTTCTGTTGAGATCAAGAAAATCACCAAAGTTATATGTTAAGAACATTTGTTTTTAAAACTACGAATAAATATCTTAATAGGGTATTGTAGAAAGAGAAGGTAAGCTCAAAAAGTAGAACTCTATTTAATCTTAGAACTATAGGGGGCATATTGCAACCATCTTTAGCAAACTAATTAGTAATATTATTGAAGTGATCCCCAAAGAGTACCTTGACTTTGTGGAAGTAAATATGAAGATTGGGTATAATTACTACATGTTTTATAAGATTCTAAAAAGAGTGATTAAGTATTTTTTTTAAATTTGTAAGATGAGAGGCAATTTTATAAAACGTATCTATCATAGTCATATATTATAATATGACTATTTAAGAAGATATCAACTGTAGCTAAAGAAGGCAAGATGATGAGAATTATGAAAAAAATGTACATTTTAACATATGTAGAAGTAGGGTTGGATCGGTCCTAGGAAAACCAGTTTTTAAACTGATTTTTAGACCGGTCTTATTAGTCCGCAGTCTCAGATTTTAGGACTAATCCAAACTGATCCTAATAAAAATAATTTTATTTTTTTTAATTCTAAATACATATAACGTATATAACGTTCCTTTATTATCAAAAATAAAGTAAAATAGTTTAAATAAAATTATAATAATTTAAATTGATTTTTGACTTTAATATGCATGTGATTGACTAACACAAATTAAACGAATTAACTAAAAATGTTTATCAATCATTTGCGATATGTAATACAACGATGATAATCTTTTTTTTTTATTTAAACGAAAATATTGTAATGTTTAATCATTATGTTTGAAAATTATTTTACTTTTACTATTCAATAACAACCTCATATTAGTTAAAAAAAACTACCAATTAATTTTATATAATGTCTAATAAAGGAGATGAGAAAGATAGCGATGTAGATAGTAAAGATAATGATGATGAAGTCGATGGTGAAGCTGATGGCGAAGTTAACTTAGATGATGATGGTGAAGTTGACTTAGATGATGATGGTGAAATTAACTTAGATGGTTCTACAGCAGGTTCAATATTACATTTCAATTTCAGAAAAAAAGCTCGTTCTAGTGCTGTATGGAAATTTTTTGATGATAATTTACCAGGAAAAAGTGAAAAACTTGTTTGCAAAAAATGCAAACAAGAATTTTCAAAAGGGACCAGCGTTTCTACTTTAAGACGTTATTTAAATTCACATTCAATTAATATACCAAAAAAGCAAAGAACTTTACATGAATATCGGAATGACCCACATCCTCAAATTGAACAGGAACGTCGTGATAAAGCTGTACAAAATTGGTTAATTTGTGATTTACAATTATTTAATGTAGTAGAAGAAAAAGAATGGCGTGAAATGATTTCAACTTTTGATCTATGATATAGATTCCATAATCAGTATACTGTATGTGATCAAATAATGTTAAGATTTGAAGAACAAAAACTTAAAGTAAAAGTTGTAATTGAACAAATTCCAGAAATAGTATCTTTTACAGCAGATATGTGGACGGCTTGAAATAATGCTGCCTTTTTTAGTCTAACTATTTATTATGTTAATAAAGATTGGAAATTAAATAATTTTTTACTTGATATTATTCCAATATCAGTACAACATACTGGAGCAAATATGTCCGAAGCTATTATGCAAATTTTATATGAATATCAGCTTAATAAAAAACTTTGGCTTTAACAACAGACAATGCATCAGTAATGGTAGTTTGTAGGAGAATTATAGCTAATAAATTAGAAGAGGGATTTGATAATCTTCATTTTTCACATTATCGATGTGCGGCACATATTTTAAATCTTGCTGTACAAGAAGGACTTCAATTAATCGATACCGCAGTAATAATAGTTCGAAGTTTAATGATATATTTACGATCATTATCACCTACCATTACTTCTTTAAAGATTTTATGTACTATAAAAAATATTGATTATCTGGCTCCAGAAATTGATTGTACTACCCGTTGGAATTCAACATACTATATGTTAAAAAAATTCAATTATTTACAACCCGCATTGCAAATACTTCAAGCTGATAATCGAAATGTTCAAAATCGTTATCCTTCAGATAGTGAAATTCAAAGTATCAATGTAAGTTTTTTTTATTTATAAATATTATTGCTTTTAATTTTTTTTAATTTTTTTTAATATTTTAAATTAACTTTTTTTTAAAAAAAACAAAGAATATAATGACTTTATTAGAACCAATTGAACGTGCAATAAATCTTTTATCTGTTTCAACTTATCCTACACATGGTGATATTAGATTTTGCTTTTTAAGTATCTTGGAAAACTTAGAAACTCATTTTAGTGATTCAACATTTACTCAACCAATGATTGCTAATATTATTTACCATAAATTGGAACAGTATTAGCCAATACTAGATCAAACCTCACAAATTTCTGCTATTTTGAATCCTCGTAATAAGCTATTCGCCTTTAAAAATGAATAAGAAAGTGAAGATGCAAAAAGATCAATTTTAGAATTAGTTTCATATTGCAAATTGCCTATAGAAGAAACAGCAACAAATATTATTGGTGATAATATAATTGATACACGTAACTATTTTCGTCATCTTCGTCAAAAAAATAATAATTTTCCCGTCAATGTACCTAATAATAATTCAACAGCTGGTAAACAATCTTTAATATTACATGAATTAATGCGGTATTTATCTGCACCATTAGAAGATAAAGTTGATCCTCTTTTGTGGTGGTATGCTCAAAAAAATGAATATTCAATTTTAAGCATTATTGCGCGTGATTATCTTTCTGTATAAGCAACAAGTGTTGCTTCTGAACAAGCATTTTCTATTGCGGGTCAAACTATTACATCACAGAGAAATAGGCTGGATTCAGAAACGGCTAGAGCAAGTTTATGTTTACGATCTTGAATACGAAATAAAATATGTAGTTAAAATTAAATTAGTTATTAGTAATCATAATAACATAATTTGAGAATTATTAAATAATAAAATTTTAAAATTTATACAATAAAATAACGAACTTTATTAGCATTAATTATTTTTCTATAAAGACTAATTTAAATAAAACACTGGGTTCTTAAAATTGGGACCGATTCATAAACCAGTTTTTGGATTAGTCTTCAGACTATAATAAGAACTGGTCCAGTTCATCTCAAAATAAAAGACCGGTCTTTTAGGACTAAGACCGGACTGGACTGGACTTGTCTAACCTATGTAAAAGAAGGTCAGTTTTCAAGTGAAACTTTAAAGAAATGATAATTATTAGTAATGTCAATACAAATACATCTTAGATCTATCTTACATAAGTTAGATCTAGGTAGTTTAAATAAACTATCAGTATAGAATTTGACTGAAGTCTGATTAATAAGAGTCAGTTAAATGGATTTAAGTATAGGTATGTGAAATGAAACATGAATCAAAAGATTAATCAGATTTGTTAATAATAAATTTATTAGTAATTTAGCAATATAAGAGCAGTATGTAATTCTGAAGATTTTTATAAGTGAGTTTTTCAGTTGATTATTAAGAGTATGAGGTTGTTTAACAAATATATGTATTTAAAAAACTTTTACTATAAGAATGATAAAGGTGCATGTATTAATTCTAATATTAAATATAAATAAAGTATATCCTTTATATTTAAAAAGCTGGCTAATATTTTTGTTATTTATGATGCAAATAAAATTTTGACAGATGAAGTAATTATTATTAAGACTTTTATCTATAATTTGACCAAATGAAGAAGCATTAATTACAGGATTCTAAGAAGATACAAACTCTTTTTTTCTATTATGTAAAGGAGGTATATGAGTAACTGATCTATAGTAAGGTAAAGGAGAAGCTAATATAAACTTAAATTTGAGTGTTCTATGTATATAATTTTTTAAAATTAGATTTTCAATAATTAAAAAGAATTTAAAAGAAGGAAAGTTAGTATTAGTATGATTAAAATCTCTGTAGAAAAAATTAAAGCTAGTGATGAGTTGTAATTCTGAAAAAGAGATTAGTTAGTCTAAGTAGAATAGGTTGTGATTAGTTAATATCTTTTTAAATGAATTTAATAGTTTAAAGAAAAATAATCTAGAGAGAGAACATGTGTCTTCTATAATTTGATTAATAAGAAGAGGAGATGTGAAAAATAAATACTTTGAAGTTAGATAGAATAGTAAGAGGGAAGCACTAATTAAATTTTTGTATGAAATTTTATCAAAAGGATAAGTTCAATAGTTAAGTAGAGATATGATGAGAACATAATAAGATTGCAGTTGTAAGAGATGAATTAAGAAGATGTTTTTGTAAAAGGTGTTGTTATTGAATTGATAAAGAAGGGCAGTTGAAAGAGATTATATTTGAAGAAACCAAAGATCACTCAAATTATAGAATTGTAAAAATTCAAAAGAACATTAGGAAGTGAAGAAGTAAATCTATTTTTTTTAAAAATAAACGAACTAGTACAAATAGTTTAAGATATTCCTTTTGTGATAAAGGAGTAAGTTGATTATGATACTTGAGTAAAGATAGAGCACTATATTAATTATATATACGAGATTTATTTATCAATTAATAGTTTATATCTTATTGAGGAGATGAATCAATTAATATTGAAAGTGATCTATTTTTTGACATATATTTATGAATGTTGACTATTGATCCATACTTCTAAGAAGCGAATAGATCTAGTTTCAAGTTTGATATTAATAGTTAATAATTTAAATTTAAGAGATAATGTTAGAGCATCGATAGTTTTTATTGTCAATAATTTTGATTTGTTTTTATTTAGAACTGATCTAGTAAGATTACAAAATTCTTCAGCAATATTCAAAATAGCTTCAAGAGTTTGTTATTAACTAGCTATCTAATTAGTATTATCTATGAATACTTATAAAGAGATAATTAATGACAATGATTTAGTGATCATAGTAGTAAGATCTACTATCTAGGTATGGTTAATTGTATATCCTATGGCTATAATTACATATATCAGATGTTATTTATTATTCTATAATTTGAGTATTTATAATTTTTTGTATAATATAGAATCCAGAAATTTTTTATGTTAAATTATTTTTATACCTTGTATATAATTATAATTTTAAAACTATAAAAAATAGCATTATAAAATTTAAATATTTCATAAAAGTTTTATCATAAAAAAATTCATCATTTGAAAAGTTTATTATTCATATTTATTATTAATATCAGTGTTAATTATTCATAATTAAATTTTAATAAATTATTCTAATTTTAAATTAGGTATTTTATGAATTAATATTTAGAAAAATACATATTAATTAAAACTTATTTAAATATATATTATTGAAAAAAATATTATAACTTTGCAATAAATAATATTATTTCTTCTATTTTTCTAATTATACATAGTAAATCATATGATCTATAATATGAATTTAATACCTTTTAAATATTAATGAGAAAATTTATTCTCTCATTATTTCAATCTTTATTCTAAATTTATTATTATTATGAAAAACTTAGGTAATTTGTGAAATTACTTAATCTTTCTAATTATTTTTATAACTATTAATTACCTTCTTCTTTAACATTATAATTATTTACTAAAGTTGAGTTATTAATGATATTAAAATATAATTTTAGAATTGTTTTTTATCAGAATAAAGAATTAAATAATTCTTTTTGGATAATAATTTCTTCTGATATAAATAAAATTTATATCCAAATTGATTTTTCAAATTAAGCTTCATTTTTAACATTACTAAATATAAAATAACAAAAATCATTGAAAAAATCAACTTTAGAAAATTTTAATAATTGTCAATAATAAGTATAAACAAAATAAGTTGAATTTATAATAAGATATGAAAACAACTTCTAATTCTATTATTTATTGAAGATCTTATATAATACTAATTACTAATATTTAAAATCTTTTTTATAAAGTTAATTTAACTCAAATTAATAGACAATATTATTTTATTAAATATAATACAAAATATAAATTATTTACATTTAGTAATTGATGATTTATAAATCAGATAATTTTATTAGGAATACATCATAATGTAGATCAAATACAGTATATTTTATTGATTGATTTGAGTAGTACTGATTATCTTATTAAAGTATTCTTATATGATAATATTTTAAACTTTAAGAAACTTTGATTTAAACTTAAAAAAGTATAAAGTAATGTTCAGTAAATATACTTAAAATGACAAATACTATAAATGTTAAAGGATTATTAATGTATTAAAACTCTATATATTTTATATTTTAAAAAAATAATTCTTTATAATAAATAAGAAAATATAGTATTGAATTATTCAAAATATATACAAAACTTATTTAAAATAATGAAAAATTATATACAAATTTTTATATTTAATATTTAAAAAGTTTACAATATATAATATTTCAAAAGTATATAATATGTAATATTTTAAAGGTATAATATATAATATGATAATATTATCTCATAAAATTATAAGTATAAACTAGTTTTTAAAACATTTTAGAAAACTTAAAATATTTTGATATCTAATAATTATAAAAAAATAAAATAAAATTTTAAATTTATCATATTATAATTTATCTATAATAGTATTTTTAAACCTTTAAAATTCATAATTATTAATATATATAAATTTTTCAAATTTTAATTTTTAAAAATAATTTATTATTTAATAATTATAAAAATATAATATTTAGTTTATTAGATTTATCATATTAAGATTTATTAAATAATAAATTTTTATATTTTTAAGGTTAATAAATAATAAGATATATAAGTTTAAAATTTTAATTTTTTTATAATAATTTATTATTTATTTATCTTTAAAAAATCACTAATTAATTACATTTTTTTAATTTTTACTTAAAAATATAAAATTTATTATAAAAAATATTAATTTTTTAATAATATATTTTAAAATATTTAAAAATAATTAAAATAATTGTAATTAATAAAAAAAATTGCTTATAAATTTGTAAGCAAAACAATTAAAAGGATAATAATTCATATATTTATATAATATATATATTTTTATGTAATAATTTATTATAATATAATCTAAATTTATATTTTATATTATTAATATTTAATTTATAAAATTATATAATTTAAATTTATTTATTATCTTAATATAAAAACAGCTACTAAAATTTTCTTATTTGGTAATCTATTATATCATTAAATTTAGTGATATAACATTTATTTTATATTTTTTAATATAATATAACCCATAAATCCCAGTTGAATGATCATTAAAATATTTGTTAAATATAATTTTTTTAATAATAATTTATTAGAAAACTTTGCTTGCAAATTTAAATTCATAATTCTAGATTATAGATTTAGGATTAAAAATGATAAATCTGAATTCTAAATCTATAATTTAGAGTATCTTATCTATCCTTCCTCTAAAAATTGATAGTCTATTTATTATTATTTTATTTATATTTTATATTTATTTTTTATTTATTTTAATTTAATTTTTTTAGAAATAAAAAATTGTTACATATCGATTATATAATAATAACAAAAAATTAAATAATTATATAAATAAAACAAATATTAAACATTTTTTATATAGATATAATCTATAAATATTTTGTAATAATCTTAAAAAATAATCTTTTTTTTTACCAAAATAAGAAACAAATATTTAAATAAATAAAATAAATAAATAAAAAAAAAATCTCATTATTATTCAAAAAAAAAAACAAAATAAAATATTCATTTAATTTAAATTTATTATAAAAATATAGTAAATTTTTTATTTAATTTAAAAACATAATAAAAAAATTTGCTTTACTTATACTTTAACTTTTCTATATCAAATAAGTAAATAAATATCTAAATAAGTAAAAAAAATGAAAAAATATAAACAAAATACTATTGTTATTAAATTAATTTTTTACTAAATTAATTATATAAAAAATGTTTTCATTTTTACTTAAAAAAGAAAATTTATTATATTAAACTTAAAAAATATCAAATTTACAATGCTAATCTTAAAAAAAAAAAAACTGATATAAATCTGATTTAAAATATTTATTTAATTAAAAAAATTAATTTTTCTTATTTTTCTTTAAAATAAAAATCAACAAAAAATTTCTTTATTTAAAAAAATGTAATAAATCCATTTTTTACTATACCAAAAAAAATTTTTCTAATATTAGCTAAATTGAATTCAATATGTTATATTACAACTTTACTGAAAGATTAATAAAAGAATTCAGTATTAAAGAAATTATTAGAATTGTAAAATTGGATAATAAAGATTCATCAAAACTATTTATTTAAAAATTTGATTTATAGTTATCAAAATCAAATTATCAATTGAATTACATTATACTATCAGATTATGTAATATAAAATATATATTATTCATATATTTAAATTATTATAATTTTAAATATTAATTTTCTCAAGTGTTTAATAATAATATAATTTATGTTAGAGTAAAAGCTACATTAGGATTATATTAAATTAAAGCTTTAGTATTTTAAATATAAGAATATTTAAATTAATTTTTCATAAAATTATTAGTATACTTATCTAATAGACTATTCAGCAAATTTAATAGAATGATAGCATAGCATTTAATAACTTTAATTTTTTTTTTTTTTTTTATAAAAAGTAAAATTTTTCATTTAAATTAAAAACTTTAATTTTTATTTTAATATATATTTAGAAGATATTACTAATTCTACCTCAATAAAATATTTTAAAATTTATTTATTAGATATTATACTTAAGTTAATATTTTAATTTCAAAAGTTACAACTTAATCATAATAATATTTAAAATTCTGAAATTATAAGATTCTGACTCTAAGCTTATAATAATCTTCATTAACTTGATGTCAAAAAAAAAATTAAAGAAAACTTACCATCCAAACTAGAAAATTGCTATCAAGCAAGCTTTAAGTTTACTGTTTAACTAATACTATAAGTACAATAAGAATTACCACCCAAATAATCAGTTGCTTCTGCAAATAGTTCTAATATATCAACTAAA
>CAJVPQ010001359.1:0-18626 GCA_910591825.1 Funneliformis caledonium
TTGTCCAAAAAAAAATAACTTTTAAACCAAAAATTGGTTTTTAATTCATGCTTCAAAATGGCTTTTCTTGTAATATTTCCATCTTGCTTTTAATCTATTCTAACTTTTTGAACTTTTGTGAATTATGTAGAATTCAACATTACAATTAGTCAAAATATTATATTTTTTCAGAACCTATCGACTTTAAAATATACTGTATGTTAGGATGATAAACAATAGAAGTATCTTTTGCAAATAAATAGAATACACTCCTTATAATGACTATTGATATTTATGTTTTTATATTTGATTGATTAGATATTTTAGTTCAATCAATTTGCCCACCGCCTGATATTTGTATTCCGGCGATTATTTCTTCTGCTAATGTGTCTTCTGCCAAAGTATAAACTAGATAAAATTTCTTGGATGTATGAACAAGTTTTAGTTTTTGCAAAAACTAATACTTGCACACTCTTAACATCTTAAATTAACTAAATTAACAAGTTAATCCTAGGAAATATTACAGAATTATAATAACTTTAAATGTTCATGTCAAATATATCGAGTCGTAATCTATAATTCAAACTAGTACTACGATAGTTGTTTTACAAATTATCAAATAAATAAAGCTTTAGATATCGAAATTTCGCTAACATTTAAAAGGAATGTTTCATAGCTTGCTATGCGTGGTCAAGCGTTACGGTCGTAGAACTAGCAAATGAGCCATGCTAAAATTTAAATTACAAGCATTTTGAGAGACAACCTTCTATGAAAAGGGAAGACTTAAAATTGCCAATATTATGGATTAAAGCGAGAGAGAGATATATAATATTTGAATAGCTAATCTATCTATTATTTCAATTTTTCCTTGATCATTATTGAAATCAAACCAAGCCGAAGTAAATTTTTGTATAATACAGTTCAATTGTATTCATCATCTTGATAATAGTTTTATGAAGACACAATATTGATTTGAATTTTAATTTCAAATACATTTTCTTAAATCATTTATAATCCTATAATTTATTTTGCTATTTTGTTATGCATTACATAATTTTTTTTCGCAAAGAATTTAATATATGATAAAACATTTATTATAATAAAGGAAGCACTTGAATTTTCTACAAAGCTATGAAAGGAAGTTAACGTTAAAGAATTCATTGAAAGAAATGTTTAAGCTAATCGATAATGTCAGCAAATTTTATTTTTGTATTAAAAAAACTTTGTTTACCAATAATAATTTTAAATTGGTAATTTTAATATAATTAAAGTTTATTAAAATTAACGTTGTTCAAGAATAATTAAGTCAAAGCGACGGAATATTTCTTCACAACTGGCATCATCGATGTTGAAACTTATCACATTCATAAAAGATGGTGTATCTATCTAAAGGTCCATAATAATAAAAAAATTTATGTATTTTCTTTCGAGAAATAAGATATTAACGAATACTTACAAATGAACAAAGAAACTGTTGTCCAAATAATTGTAAAAATATAGGCACGAATTATTGAAACTTTATCTTTCGGAAATTAACCAACAAGTACTTTTAGATAAACTTAAAGAAAAAACACTCCTTGTTAAACTATATTCTATATTATTCCTACTAGGATTTTTTTTAGAAAATTTACATAATTACATCGGTAGAAATTTTATTTAAGACGAAATAAAATCTTAGTTAAAGATCCGAAGCATTTGATGCTTTACTTACAACGGAATGAAGGTAAGTTATGAGAAACACTTTCCTTTTTCAAGGATGGAAATTATGTTGTTGAAGTATAATTTTACAAGAGGTTACAACTATTCCACTAAATACTATTGAATTTGATCGGTTATCTATTGCCGCTCTTTTATCTTTGTATGAAAAGGAAAAAACCTTTTGCGATCTCAATATAAGATATATTGTAGTATAATTTTAGATTTTTATTGATGCAATTGAAACTCAATCGATATAGAAATTTGATTTTTCAAGAGATTTAATTTAATTCTGACCTTCCCTGTTATATACTTCAAATTCCGATTGAACACGTGATTGTGAAACTATACAAAAGCTTTGTTAAACTTTGGATTGAGTTTTTTTATATTAATATTTTGTTTTTTTTTTCGGTTTAATTTGGTTCCTTGACGAAGAATCGGTTTGATCTGCGATTTTTTCATAAAACATCTTGTGTAATATTAATGCCGAAAAATAAGTTTTTCAATTATGTAAATAATTAGATATTTATTATTTATACGCAATTAATGATTACAAGTTTAACATTACACTTGAATTATAAAGTTTATTTATCGTTTGCATTTGCGGAGTCATTTTTTTATGACCACTAAAATTTTACAAAAAAAGATATAAGAAATAATACTCTTCTTATGAACAGATTAAGGTTGATGGCAAAGTCCCGGGTCGAGCACAGGCACGACCTTGCCTCGACGGGCGTATTAACTCGGAACTCGTGTCATAAATGATAATCAAAAATTAAATTCGAGTCGGGTCAAAGACTCGACCTGCTCATATAATATTGTGGAATATTTGTTAATTATGTCAAAGAATTTATCTCTAAAATTACTTAAAGCAAGCTGTTTTTGATTATTTAATGAAAGAAATTAAATATAAATTTTCCACTTAAACATAGAAAAAGAAAATAATGATATGTATATTCGTTTATAATACAACAAGAAATTTAATTTGTCGTTCTTGTATTTTTCCTGTCGAATATATACCTTTGCAAGCTAAATATTCTTAAATTAACAAAGTCTACCGACGCTTACAAAAGTTCAAAAAGTTAGAATAGATTAAAAGCAAGATGGAAATATTTCTAAGGAAAGCGTCTATGATGTAGCGATGTATTCAATTGGCACATTGTTACGAAACTGAACAATGGCAAGTAGATGATTCAAATGTTCTTGAATTTTTAGCAACAGCATTCCAATGTTAATGCAAATGAGATTTTATTATTAGATACATAGTTGTGTATTATTCTCGTAAGGATAATGTTGCCAAAGTTTCCAGATTGACTTGTAAAAAAGAAAAAGCTGCAAAATAAAAGAAGTTTAAATATTCTGTCATAAAAATAATTTGAAAATGTTCGAAAGACATTAAATCTCATGTTATTATAGATGGAATTATGGAATAAATGTGTTTAACTAGGTGTTTATTTTATTTTATATGACTATGTTGTATATTAAATGGTTGTTGTTGAAATAAAGTTGGTCATTGGTCATAATAGACCAGTTCTTTGCCTTTAACAGGCCATATTTTGTAGTACATGTGATCAAAGTGCGAATATATCAATAATCTGTTTCTGTTACAGGAACTGTTACATATACAATATACTGTATGTAATAATTTTTAACTTTTCAATTTCTTTAATAACCTTTAATAATTGGCTAATTCGATGGAAATTTAATTTTTTTTTATTTTAAAAAAATTTGTTAATTTAAAAGCCAGTAGTTGTATAGGAAAAAAATTCGTCATCAGCATAAAATTTCCATTCGTTATCTGATAATCTGAAACTTTTTTTAAATAAATCTTGATCCATCGAAACAACTTGTCAAATAGATAAATATAAGGAGAAACATGTTCTTTCTTAGCGAGGTCACGAAGTACTTCTAGCTCTAGTTTAAATTACCTGAATAAAAATGCATGATCATTAATTTTAGTAATGAATGCAACTTTATTATTGTTCTTTTGAAAGTATTCTGTATCGTACACTCGACAAAAAAAGTCGTTCTTGGTATCGATGTTATAACTTAATGTCCGAAATGCATATTTGGAATATCTCAAATGCGCATTTCGGACATAAACGCTACAACATACCCTGAATAATACCTTGAATTAATTTAACTTAATCATACAACGTAGTCTTGAGAAATTTGGTTTCAAAGTAATGAAGTACTTTACTGGCAAGTACCAATCTAGTTTATTATGTAGTTGGTAATGATTTTAAAATGCAATTATTACATTTATTACGTAAATAGGTTGTCCAAAAAAAAATAACTTTTAAACCAAAAATTGGTTTTTAATTCATGCTTCAAAATGGCTTTTCTTGTAATATTCCTACACTACAATTGATAATTTTCGTCATTAATACTACAAATATCACTTTCGCAAGTTTCCGTCCTATGGCGTAGTAGAATGTTGAGTCTGAAAGAAAACCTCAATGTAAAAAATTAATGAGCACCAACCATTATTTAGGAGAGTTATAAATAAAGTGAAACCTTTAAAATCTTTATGCTCAAATAAAACATCTCTACCAAGGTCAGTAGAGGTGTGAAATCTCATTTTTTGAAATTCAAATGTGAAAAGCGTTTGTTGATCTTTCCTACCCTCTGTAAAGTCGTTCAGTTAGCTTTATATTTCCTTAATTTTAATGTCTACTGACTCTCTGGTTTATGCTAGATATTATTCTTTAGTAACATTACAGATTAAAATGATTAGTTCTAAATGATTATAACAAGTCTTTTTGATGTGAACCTTATGATCATTCTATCTCTTCGTTTTCAAATAATGACTTGTCTAAACAAATTAATATCAAATGAGGTTTATTAATCGGTATATTCATTATGTACAGATAACATAAATCGACACAAATCGTTGGAAACTTACCATCATTCAGTTCTCCTGGACAATGCCTTTACGTCATCGTCATTCTATTATGAAATTCCATAAACTAAGATGAAATTATTTATATAATATTTTCGTGGATTGAATAATTTGGAACTCCACATATCACCACCATAATGTGAGAAATTATAATTACTTTAATTACTTTTGATATTAATTATTAATAATGGCACATAAGGTTTTATATTTTTTCCTACAAAAGATATTGACATAAAACGCTCTCTCAAATAACTAAAGGACATATGATTCTGTAGTGTAAAAGAGAGAATTTTATTATCCGATATTTTTTAAACACGGAATTATTATCGTTCATAATACTGAAAGAGAAATGAAATTCATTTTCCTCTTATTTTTTTATGATAATATTGGACTTAATGAGAAAAAATTATTGCTTCCCATTCTTCATTTTTCAATAAATATTTTACATTTAGTAACGTTAAAATCTTCATTAATCTTTTATATCATTATCGTTATGCTATCAAAACCTAATTCGGAAGAGGAAATAAGTTTGAAAATTTATGTAATAATTATTGGTTAGGGGGGTTGAAATATCACCGAACTGCGCAGTAGTTCGGATGATATTTTAACCTCCCCTAACCAATAACTAAATTATTATGTAGACGTTCAATACCATGCTTATATTACATAATAAACTATTTGTGAACTGTTCATCCTTTTTATCCTTTTTAAAAAAAGTTAATTTTTAAAGTTAATTCTTTTAAATTAATTTTCTCTCCACTTCGCTTTACTAATACTTAAAATGGCACAAAAAAGACAAACAAGTTTAAGATATAAGATACTTTTAAAGATATATATATATATTTCATTATTTAACAATATTTTTCAATATTAATAGAACAGTCCAGAAAAAGTTGACTTTTATCGCGATTTTTCAAAAGTTAAAAATACAGTTTATGCTACAAATATTTGGGTTGGTTTATTAGAAAAGTTTCGAATAAACAATTACATATTGGAAAAGTTGAGGAATTAGAAGATGAACAAGATTTAATTGAACAATTGTGTTCTTATTTTGCCGATATGAATAAAAAGATGACTCTGACTATTCTGTTAATTCTACTAAAGCTTCTTTTGCAGCTATTAATCATTTTCTACAAATATTAAAGTTATTTATTTATATAATGATTCCTTTTTTAAAGCTATAAAACAAGTTGTTGATGGAAATATTAGATTTCTTTCCAATAATGGTAAAGGTGAAAAAAAGGGATCAGACTCATTGGAAGTTGATGAAATTACTCAAATTTTAAATCATAGGTTATTAGATGACTCTACACCTGAAATATTGTTAAAAAGAGTATTTTTTTATTAATGCATTATATCTTAGACTTTGCGGAAGAGATTGTGGGTTACTAAATGCAACTGATTTTGTTAAATGTAATGATGGTGTCTTTATTTATTGCTTTAAGAATATAATCAACGTGGTCTTACAGAAAATCTAGAAAAGACTGATAAATTAGTTTATTCAAAAGTTATACCAATTTAGATCAATATTTATTATCACATCCCTATAAAGTAGATCCTGATTTATTTAATTTTTTATTTAAATAGCAAATATTTTTTATTTTAAGATTAAATACTCCTTTCTTAAAGAAATTTGCAAAGTTATCAAAATTAATCTTAAAGGAAGAAAAATCACTAACCATTCTAGATAACATGTAATAATCCAAAATTGTGAAAAAGAGTATATGAAAAAGCGTTACAGTATAATTTTGCAGATCAGTATCTTTTCGCGAAATTTGAATTGTATTATACTATACTATAATATATATAAAGAACTAGTATGGTACAGTACAAATTTAGAAAATTCATTCTGATTCATATTGCATCATTATTAGAATCTTAAAAATTTATATTTTAACTATGTTTATTAAAATAACTTTAATTAAAAAGAAAAGCATTAATACATAAAATTAAAAATAATTTAATTACAAAAACAATAATTTATTTTAATATAATGCATTTGTCTTTCAATAAAAAATAATTATATAGGGCCTTTTCAATAGAAAAGGGGAAACAGCCAGAAAAATCAATTTTACTTTATATGCTAAATATGATTTTTAGGTTAAAATATGTTCAGGTTTAGCATTAGCTCAATTTTTATTTTTTCGATATAATCAATCTAAAAGAAGTAATAAATAAGATAAACAGATAATAATAATAGTTTAAAAGATTTATTAACAAAATTTAAAAATTAATTTACTGTGCATTATTAATATTTTTTATAGATAAAATTGTATAAAAGAGTTGATTTACATCCAAATATTCTGCGATTTTATGGTATTACAAAAACTGGTAATTTTAAATTGTGAGAAACATAATCATAGAATTCTTGAAAAATATTTTAACTTTTCTTTATATTATTTATTTTTTATTATGAATAGTAAATGTAATCCATCAAATATATAATTACTCTTTGGTTTTGGAATATGCTGATGGCGATACATTAAATAATTATTTATATAACCTTTTTAATGAACTTGATTGGGATGATAAATATCAGCTATTTTTGCAGTTGACAAGTGCTGTAGAATTTTTACATGATTGTGATATTGTTTATTATGATCTAGTAACTTTCAATGTTATAGAATCAATTATTTATTTACATTGTACAATTGTATATTTAATTCATTTATAAAATTTATAGCATGCAGAGAACATACTTATATATCAGAAATTATTAAATTAATAGATTTGGATTTATCAAGAAAATTGCTGAAGAATCAAGAAATGCATCGAAAGAATTTGGTATATTACCTTATATAGATCTGAAAATTTTAGGTAAAACCAAGGATTACAAATTTAATAAAAAGTCTGATGTCTATAATATTGAAATTTTGATGTGGCAAATTTCAAGTGGATACTAACCATTTAAAGACATTAATTATGATGAAAGTTTAACTCTGTCTATATTAAATGGAAAAAGAGAAAAAATTATTAATAGAACTCTACATGTATATAATAATTTATATCAAGGTAATTAAAATCAATTATTATTTTTTTTTTAAAAAAAAATGAATTATAACCCTTATACATTCAATTAGAATGTTAGAAATATGAAAATTATAAGCGTTGAAACCAGCAGAAACTAACAGACCTATCGAATATGACATATCTGCCAAATCTGCTATATCTGCCAAAAAAGACACCTATACTATTTATTATATTTCTATTATTTATATCATTATTATGCATTTATTTGACCATTTTTAGCAGCTTTTTTATACCAATAAAAGGCTTTTCTAAGTTTTTCTCAGTTCTTTTACCATTATAATTTAAATTAGTTAGATCAGTTTGTGCTATTTTATTATTATTATTTTTAGTAGCTTTTTGATATTAATAAAAAATTTTTTGTAAATTCTTTTCTACTCCTTCACCATTTTTATAAAATAATGCAAGATTATATTGTACTATTATATGACCAATTTTAGCAGTTTTTTGATACTAATAAAAGGGTTTTTCTAAATTCTTTTCTATTTCTTTATCATTATTATACAACTTTGCAAGATTATTTTGTGTATCTATATTATTATTTTCAGAAGCTTTTTGATACCAATAAAAGGCTATTTCTAAATTTTTTTTTGTTCCTTCACCTTTATAATATAAATTACCAAGATTATTTTATGCTATTTTATTATTATTAACTGCTTCTTTTTGAAAATAATAAAATGCTTTTTTATAATTTTGCTTTATCCCAATTCCTTTATAATACTTTATACTAACTAATCTTAATCCTTTAAAATATATTATTATTATATAAAACTTACTTTTTTTAGCTTTATTCTTTTCAATATTTAAATTATAATTCTTTTTAAAATATTCTTTGAAATAATATTACCATTTTGTGCTGCTTTATTATATCAAATTAAAACTTGATTTTTATCTATTAATGTTTCAGTTCCAGTAAAACAACAATTTTCAAGTTGATATTATGCTTCAGAAATTTCTTATTCCACTAAAATTTTATAATATTTAAATGCTTTTATTATTATTTTTTTTCAAATTCTTTTCCTAATCTATAATGATCTGCTAAATAAATATTTGCATTAATATTTCCATTGATAGCTATCTTGTAATACCAATAAATTGCTTTCTTATTATTTTACTAGATTCCGATGCTATATTTATAGTAATATCCTAAATAGAATTTTCCTATAATACTTTCATTTTTTACTGATTTCTGATACCAATTAAATGAAATATTTTATTACATTTAATTCCATATCCATTATAATAACATTTAGCAAGATAATTTGTGAAATTGAAAGATTTTCTTCTGCTGCTTGTAGAAAGAATTCATATGCCTTAATACTATCTTCATTTATAACAATATTATAATAATAAAATAATTTAAGTAACCAAATATATTTTGTATTTTACTAATTTCTTATCCAATTTAAAAGATTTTTGATGTGATCTAATCATGATATTTTTTGTATAATAAACTGTTTAATTTGATCAAAAGTGATAATTTCATTATGTTTTTTTAATTACAGATTTAATTAATCTATTAACTGTTATATGATTTATAAATTTCAAATCAACTGAATTAACTGAGACTTTTGATGAATTATTAACCTGAATAATATTATTAGTTAATTCTAAATTTTCTAAATCCTTATCTATTTCTTCATTTGATATAAAAATAAAATCTTCTTTCTCTATCAACAAATTAATTTCTTTTACAATATCAATCTCATTAAGAATTTCAAGAGAAATAATGGTTTTGAGAGTTGAAAAAACTTTTTACATATTTGGACGCTGTTAACATTACTCTTTCCGTTGAATAAGTTAACTATAATTTGAAGTCAGGGAGACAATAGCTATGACTTAAATCTAATCAACTTGACACACTGTTTAGTAGAGAGTTTATTTAGTTAACAAGAATAAAATTATAAGTTTATGTTTGCAAAATGTTAAGAGTATTTATTATTGTTTATTAAATGTATATTGAATACAATGTTAAGAACTTGTTAGAATCTGTCCTTTTTCTAAAGTATTTTCATGTCTTTTTTATAAAAAAATTACAATTAAAGAAAATCTATGGTATTTATGATACTACTGACAATAATAACAGGGCTAACAGATATGCTAATTATGTTATAAATGATAATAATGATATAAATAATAGAAATATAATAAATGATATTTGTGTTCTATTTGGCAGATATGGCATATTTGGTAGATCTGACATATTTGGCATATATATCATATTTGACAGGTCTGTCAGTTTCTGCCGGTTTCAATGTGATATATTGGTATTGAGAAGCCAATTGATATCAAAGGATGTAAAAAGATAGCGTCCATCCATTGAAGTAAGCTGATCTACAAACATAATTGACAGGATATGAATGTTCTTGATAGATTTCCTATAAGTATTTGTAGGTAAAACTGATGAAATAGGTGTAGAACCACCCATAATTTAAGTTAGGTCAAAGTGTTCATCCAAACATTTTCTAAAAGTAAGACCTTCTAATTTAGCTGCTGATAAGAAGGAAGACCACCAATCTTTAAAAAGTAAGGAGTTCTCATAGGGCCAACTGATAATAGGTAATAGGTGTAACCATTCTAGTAGCTGAAGTTGTATAATTCTCAGTCTAGCAGTGTTGCCTAGTAGAGCGATGTCATTAATCATCTTAAGAAAATCAGAAGATTTTGCTAACATTTGCTTATTATAAAAGTAAGCCAAGTTGTATCCAAATGTTAAGTGTATAATAGGGGCAGGTAAGGACTTAGTAAGATGGAGTTTATTTTTGAAAAAGGCTCAAAACGAAGCCATTATGGTATTACAGAAATTTGCTGGAAGAAAGATCAGTTTAGTTTTGTAAATAATTCTAGAGACAATCACAGAATTAAAAATTGCAACAATTTGTTTGGCTGTGAGTCGTTTTTTATCTAATACATTTTTAACTTTTTTGAATTCTGTAGAAACTTGATTTTTGATATATGAGGTGTTATCAAAAAGTAATATCCAAACATCAAGATAACGAGTTTAGTCTTTGTATGAGAGCGTTGAGAGCCAAACGTCCTTGTCATTGAAGGCAAAGTTAACAGCACTAGTGTCTTTAATATTCATTAATAAAACCAATTTGTCCCAATTTACTTGGATACTATTAAGGGTAAAGAAAGAGTCTGCAAGAATCATAATATTTTGGAGATCCATTCTAGAATCCGCCATCCAGAGGGTATCATCCATATAAGCGAGCATTGGGACATAATTTGTGAAATATGTTGAGGAGTTTTTGGTAAGGTCTTTCCTCCAATTAACGCTTTGAGTATATTCTAACAAGGAGTTTTGAATTTTGCATAATAATGGATTATAATAGATGTACTATAATATTGGAGAGATAATTTCACCTTGATCGATACCTAAGAGGACATAATAGGCATCAGTATTATCATGCGCAGTTAATATCTGATTGAAACGAGGGGTAAATATCGAAATTATGAAATAAACAAAGGTCATTAGAAGGTGTAGTTTAGTGAGCGCTCTAATTAACATTCCAAGATTAACTCTATAATATGCCTTTGACATGTCTTGAAATAGGATCCAAAGGTTGTTGTGATGAAATGATACATCATATTTGATATTATCGAGGATATTAATTGGTTTAAAGGTACTTCTGAAAGGGAGACCAGCAAAATTGTTACCTTTGAGAATATTATTTTTAGCTAAGATGGCAAGAAGTCGACTGTTAATAAGTTTAATAAGAGCCTTTCTAGAACATTCTAACAAAGTGATCAGTCGTGTATGATTAAGCTTAAATTTCCATGGTTTTGGTTTTGGAATTAGATACACGAAAGCTAAGTTCCATCTATGTGAAGTTAGATTATGCAAAAGACAACTAGAGGCAATCTTCCAGAAGCATTTAAATGTAAAGGGACCAAGATGTTTCAACATTTCATTCGATATTTTAGAAGGGCCAGGAGCTTTGCCATTAGGTAATAATTTAAGGATGTTAGACCATTTTTCTTCAGTAAGAGGTTGCATGAGAGGATCATAAATGTCAGGATTAATGTCATTTAAGGATGCATATTCCTCTGCCTATAGATCTGGGAGTAGTGGATTTGAGTATCTGGATCCTACGACTTGTTGAAAGTGTCGAGCAGTTTCTCTTTTAACATCAATTGGGTCTGTAAATAACTCTTTAGATGGACTGTTATTGTTAATACAATGATCTAAATGAATAGTTATACGAGAGCACTCAAGAAGAGAGTCAAACATCGCTGACTGATTTGTGGTGAAATTTTCACATCTTCTATTTATTGCTTCCTGTATAGATTTTACTTTTGTATTCTACTTCTTGTAATTTTGCAGCAGCTATTAGGATCTTCTTTAGGTCTTTAAGAAGGGGTAATAATGTTGATATGGAGTTCAAGGTGTATATATCTGATGTAGGTAGGGGATAATTGTAATCTGTTGAGAAACTTGAGGCTTTATCAAATAAAGTATCCAATTTGTTGTTATAACTTCCACTGTTAAGACATAGTTTGGAAGTTTTCTCCAATTTGTGTAAGAGTTTGATATGTTTGTAGATTATTTTAAGTAATTTCAGTCTAAGGTCATGAGTATTATGCAAGGTATATTTATTTGGTATACCTTTAAGCGTAGCATCTATAATAGCTTTCTGTAAGAGATCCCATGTGAAGTTGAGCTTATGGATGTTAAAAATATTGTCAAGGTCGGCAGAAGCCAATCTTGATTTTTTGCAACGAGCATCAACGGCATCAGCAAAAGTTGACCAATCATCATCCATCATGTCATGGTATATAAAAACAAGTTTTTTCATCATTGAAAAATTGTTGAAACTTGGATTGATAGAGGACAAAGTTATTGAAGCAGAGACAATATAATGATCAGATAGCAATGGATCCACCGGAATAACTTGATGGTCATTAAAATCTGGAATTAAAGAAGAGGCAATAAAAATGTGATCAATAGTTGACCGCGAAGAGTCATAGACATATGTATGAAGGTCATTAATATTTCTTGTCGATTTAACAAAGTCGTAAGTGTTAATAAAATTATTGTTTGTAATATGATCCATAAATTGAGTTGAATGTAAGGGATTGTGAGATCTCGATGGGTCTGAATTAAAGTCTTCTAAAATAATGATATAAAAGTTAGCTCTAATGACTTCATCTATAAGGTGCGCATCTGACGAATTGTTTTAAATAAAGGGGTTCATCTGAATATGATAGATAAACATTAATAATGCGAAGTTTGTTTTTGTTTTTAAATTGGAAATCAATATAAAAAATTCGATTAAAAAATGACGAGTGGTAAAAAATGTGATCAGTGAGGTATTTTGTAATGAGAAATCTAACGCCAAAATCTGATCGTTAAGTATCAATTTCCGTGGAGAAGAAAGATAAAAATTTGTTATTGCAAATGGATTTGAAGGGGAAGTGGTGGAAGGGTGTAGTGAAATTAGTTTCTTCTAATACAATAATATCTAAATGGTTAACAGAGTAAAAATCAAATAAAAGCTATTATTTGTATGGGTTAAGTAATGAGCGAGTATTATGGGATGCAATGTTAAAGAATGTGGGGGTAGATTTGATATCTGTATTGTTTTTTTTAATCATTAAAATAGATTTAGAAGAAAAGGTTAGGGTGGGATGTTTCAGTACCATTATCATTAATCCAAATTGCATCTGGTTTGATTAGTTAAGGGATAGATATACAAAGTGATTCATTTGATTTTCCATACACGAATTTTTAGATATGGGCAACTGCTTCGAGTGCAGAGTTAAATTTTTCAATATTTTGTTTGTTGTTTAGGCAAAGTTTCTCATTTTTCTGAGCAAGCCATTGGATTTTCCTTTCGTATTTGACGATTTTAGATTCGGAGGTATCTATACCCTCTTCATATTGGGATTCATCTGTTTCCATATTGACCTTACCTTTTCCTTTGTTTTCAGAGTTTAGCATAGCGACTTTTTCTGGAGTAAGGGTGAAAATATTGAGATGTCAAGGGTTTCTGTAAGCGCATCTAATTTGAGCATAATTTTTGTAGCATCAGATGGTTCCCATACAGATTGGTTATCACATTGTTGCTTTAGAGAAAGATAGTTATCCTCAACCTGTTCTGATCAGGATTTGTTGGCATGAATTGAATCATCTAAGATGATTTATTATTGTTGTTTGTGCTATTCTTGTCGCTATTGTTTTTATCGTTAGAAAGTGGTTTAGAGTGAACTGAAACGACAGAGGGTTTGTTCAGTAGTGGTACAGTTTGACGAGTATGATTCGCGAAGGATCGAGGATTTTTTGGATCAAACACAGTATTTTTGTTGTGTACGAATATGGATCATACAGGTTTAGGAGGAGCAGAATAATTTTTGAACTGAGCAGGTTTAAACCTTTGATATAGATTTTGAGTCTGCCGGTCTTGTGGCGCAGCACGTTTCCTTCTACAAGAATGAGTGTCATGTCTTGATGCTGCGCAGTGAGCACATAGTTTAGTATCAGGTTGGGTCCAAATAAGTCTTTTGTCGTCAAGAACAATTTGATCGCCATTTACTGCGGTATATAAATCTTCCTTCATTGCAAAATGAACAAAGGCATATTATAAGTTTCGATAATTTGAATGAGCTTTAAGAACTACCAATGTCATCACGTTAACAGCCTTAGCGATGGGTTCTAATTCTCATCCAGATGTATCTTTAGGCAAGTTTGTAAGTTTGAGTATAAATTTTGAACGAAGTTGAATTTCCTCTGTTGTGGCAGAGCAGGGGTGAACACAGACAAGATCTTTGAGAATAAATTGACCTTTGATTTTATTGAATATGATCATATTGGTACCTTCTGCAAAGAAGGAAGATGGTTGCTTGTTGCCACAGATTTTTGGTGATCATAGAACATCGTAGAATACTGCCAAATTTGGTAAAAGTTGATCAGATGATACTTTCGGAAGTAAAAATGGGATCTCTGTTACTTTGATCGCTAGGTCAGGGTTGAACCTAAATAAGGTAGGTCACTCAAGTGGCAATAAATTTAGATCTGCTATATTGAGAAATTTGACACGGAGCGCGTTGTTTGCATTCAAACTCGTGGAGAAACTAAAACGAACAATTTTGAGTGTTTTATTTGCAGGATCTTACTTAACGGAAGCACCAATGAATGACGGAAAATCTATGCTATTGAACATTTCACAAGCATGATTGATTTTTTCCTTATTTGATTTTCCAGGAAGGAAAGTTTCAAAGGCACAGTAAATGTAGAAGAAAGAGGCATTACGGATACATTCAAAGGAGAGTATGTTAGGCGAAGAAATATTTTTTTTAACTAAGTTCTCAGTTGGGTCATGAGCCTGGTCCTCGTCCATAGGGTTAGTGGTTTTAGAAGTGATTGGTGTTGAGACACTTTCATTTTCAGTAATAAGAGGAAGGTCCACTTCCATAGTGCTTTGGAAGCTGGAAGCGACGTTTGAATTTTCAGTATTGTCAGTATTGGTAGAACCTGGACGGTTAAGAACTGTTACAGTTTTCTTTTGGGGAGGTTCCTGAGACTTTTCATCAACGGGAGAGTCAGGATGACTGCGAGTATTACGTTGAGATTTGGGTTGTTGTTAAATTTTTTTTGAGTTACTTTTCCCATAGTGTTTTTGAGGAGAGTGAGAAAGAGTTTTTTAAGGATATTTGATGAATTTTTTTTTTTTTTACTTATTAATGTGCGGTGGCTAGAAGTTAGTAGAGGGCATATCTTAAGTAGGACAAGTGTTATCCCGCGTTAAGTAACCTCTTTAAGTCTTCCGATCTCATTGAAGGGGTACGGCAATCCGCCTAAAAGCATATCTCCATACGGTTGCCACCTAGTATAGACCACTTTACAACAAGTTATTCCTGTGTCATAAAGCTCACTAGACCTTATTGGGTACCATCATCTTTGAATAGAGGGCTCACTTCAACCATAGAGCTTGTCAGGCCCTATTTTTACCAATCTAATTTATAGGGTTTTACCCTATTGATGACTACTGAGACCGTGAGATCGGGTCCTTTACATAGATGGTGGTTTTGTACCCATAGCGTCAAATTCACCTGAAAATCGAATCCAGTCTCTAACCCTAATGATGATTCGATTTAGAAGATACTGCGACGTGCAATGCAGTCTATTTTTACCTTAGGCATTACGCCCCCTTGTGGTGAACCCAAATCTACTAATTACTGGTTAATCACTTCCTTACTTGTGTAAGGGTCCCTGAATTTGAAGACATGAGACAGTATCCATTACAGACCTGTCAGCGAAAGCCAAGTTTCTGCTGATCCTTGGCTTCATTTGTATCCACATGTTCTTCAAACCTAGTATTTAGGCATGATTAACATCAATCAACAGATCGATCAACCAGTATCTAATGTTTATTAGTCTAAACGCTCACGTGTTCAATTACATATGAAATTCTTATAAAAATCATCTAGTTTTATGCCTCGGCTGAGGTCTGAACCTGTGACTATCGCAGTGTAACCTACAATAAAGACTCGCACCTTACGGATTAAGTTAGGATCGCCAATCCTTTAAAATAACCTGATATAATTTTTTTTTTTTTTACTTATTAATGTGCGGTGGGTAGAGGTTAGTAGAGGGCATATCCTATTTAGGACAAGTGTTATCCCATGTTAAGAAATCTCTTTAGGTCTTCTGATCCCATTGAAGGAATACGGCAACCCGTCTAAAAGCACACCCCCGTATGGTTACCACCTAGTATAGACCACTTTGCAACAAGTTATTCCCATGCTACAAAGCTCACTAGACCTTATTGGGTACTATCACCTTTGGATAGAGGGCTCACTTCAACTATAGAGCTTGTCAGGCCCTATTTTTACCAATCTAATTTATAGGGTTTTATCCTATTGATGACTACTGAAACCGTGGGATCGAATCTTTTACTTAGATGGTGGTTTTGTACTCATAACGTCAAATTCACCTGAGAATCGAACCTAGCCTCTAACCCTAGTGAATATTCAATTTGAAAGGTACTGCAGCGTGCAATGCAGTCTATTTTTACCTTAGGCATTACGCCCCCTTGCGGTGAACCCAAATCTACTAATTACTGATTAATCACTTCCTTACTTGTATAAGGGCCTCTGAATTTGAAGACGTGAGACAGTATCTATTACAGACCTGTCAGCGAAGGCCAAGTTTCTGTCGATCCCTAGCTTCATTTGTATTCACATATTCTTCAAACCCAGTATTTAGGTATGATTAATGTCAATCGATAGATCGATCAACCAGTATCTAACGTTTATTAGTCTAAACGCTCACGTGTTCAATTACATATGAAATTCTTATGAAAATCATCTAGTTTTATGCCTCAGCTAAGGTCTAAACCTGTAACTATCGCAGTGTAACCTACAATAGGGACTCACACCTTACAGATTAAGTTAGGATCGCTAATCCTAGAATAACCTGATATAATTTTTTTTTTTTTTGAAATGCAACAGTTTTGTATGATCTTTATTAAATTTATAAAATACTAGATACATATAATAAAACAAAAAATACAAAAATATCTATAATATAATTTATAAACTAAATTACTTTATCAATACTAACCTTGCACTTTACCAAACTAAACTATAAATAGAAAAGAAAAGAAAAGAAAACTTAACCAGTCTAAACTATTGTATAGCTATCAAACATCCAGAAGGGAGGGCATGGTTACTGCCGTTCTAAAAATTTGACCAGTGAGAGCCATAGGCAGTAGCCGCTATAAAGGAAGTTAGATTTGATGTTGAGGGAAAAGGGAGGAATGTGAAAAACCAGAGGAAATCTAAGGGACTATATAGTTTTCTTTAATGTTATTAGCAATTTTCCATTCATTGAGAGCAGTATTTCTATTATTCTATATCTCATAACAGGACGTAAAAAAGTTATGGTAAAGGGATGATAGTAGACCATATGATAGAGCTGATGTAGATATACACACAGTGACTTTATTTGACAATGATAAGGGTATAATTCCTTTGAGTAAGTCAATAATCCAAAAACTATCCGTAATGGGCACTGAAGTTCAAATATTATCTGACCAGATTTCTTGTATTAGTGAGTTATCCACTAGAGTATTTAATTCCTGGAGGTGAGTAATGAATGATATCTTGTGTTTAGCCACAATGTCTTGTAGGGGTGGATCGTTCTTTGAACATAGCCAAAGGTAAACAAAATCTTCAATAGTGGAGTGACAGTAGAAGCATTGTGCTAAGGTATATGTATCAGGAATGCGAGTATATACTACTTCCAAAGTAGGAAACATTTAGAGCAACATTTTGATTTTGAATTTCTTTTTGAAGCATCCTGTAAAGGATGTTTTACAAGAAGATTCTTTATTATTGAGAATCTTGAATAGAAGAGGCCAGTCGATTGATTTGTCACGATATGATCTCAGGTAGGGCAGTGACAACAGGAACTCAGCCCAAACAGCTTGTATCTTATTTTTAATGAAAAGACGATGAGGGGCTATAATAGGAATTGAATGGTGGCAAAGATAGTAACCTGAACCCAAATAATCTTTGTTGATGGATAATTTGTGAGCAGGAAGTTGCTTTGCAAGTTTGTCTACTTCATTGTTGAGGAGGTCATCAGTGTGTATGCGTTGACTTTAGTGAATGAGACTGTTATGTGTTTTTGAGCTAACAAGCTAAATAACATTGACTATATATGGAAATATGGAATTTTGAAAGTGGGGTTGATGGATAATGAATCACAAAAGAAGAAAGACAGTTTATGGAAAGAGAAAATAGCGACTTGTGAATCAGTGCAAATCTCAACATCAGAATTGTGAGACGAAACATAGATCACGACTAAAATAGTTATGATTTCTGCAAGAGTAAAAGAAGGAGATTGAGAGAGAAGAGAAGCATTGAAGGATATTGATGGCCAATTAGAATCAGTCTGTAACCACGTGATACCCAAACGAACATTTGAAAAGCTTAGAGAAGTTAGAGAACCATCTGTATAAAATTGAAGAGAAGAGGCAGAAGTAAAATTAGTTTTAATATTATTAAGTAAATTTAT
>CAJVPQ010001360.1:0-18615 GCA_910591825.1 Funneliformis caledonium
AAAAATTGAATTATTTAAAAAACTTCTTAATAAACTTAAATTTCTTCTAATAAAGTTGATAAAATATATATTAAACATTATTTTTTATATAATAATTATATTATTAACATTAATATTTATTTTTTATTAAAAAATCAATACTTTTTTTTTTATGTTTGCAGGCAAATTTGCCTGCTCTACAGTTTAAGGGATAATAAATTAAATTAAAATTATATATTATATTAAAGGTCATAAAAATTCCTTTATATTTTAAATTACTAAAAATTATTGAATACAATTAATCTATTTATATTATATATAATTTTTTTTAAAAAATTGAATTTTCTAATAAATTAATTTAATAATATTATATAGAGTAATTTTAATAGCAAAATTTTAAGTGTTATAAAATTAATTTCAAATAATATAAAAATAATATAATAATGTCTAGTAAAATGATTTTAATAGTAAAATTTCAAGATTATGAAATTAATTTTAAATATTAAAAAATTATTCTTATAAAATAATTTTAATAATAAAATTTATGTATTTTATATTAGCAAAATTTTTAATAATAATTTAATAATAAAAATTTTAAATATTAAATTTTAATATCATCTTATTAATTAATTTGACTTAATATGGAAGATTTTTTATTAAAATCGAGTTACAAACATAGTAAATTATATGATCTGTAACGTGATTTTAATAGTTTACCTTCCATATATAAAAATAAAATAATTTATTATTGGTTAGAAATGTTTATTATGATATAATATTTTTTGATTATCATATTACTCAAAATCAATTTTTTATTCTGTAAGATAATTTAATAATTTAGTCTTTATATTATTTAAAAGCAATTTATATTAAAATTAAAAAATATAATTTTAAAAAAATCTTTATAAAAAATTAAATTAAATTAATTAAATATAAGTTATAAATAAATTAGTTTATTAGTTTATTATTAATTATTTATATTAATTTAATTAAATCTAAATAGATAAAACTTATAAGTCAAATTAACTTATATAATATTTTAAATTTAATATTAATTTAATATTAATAATTTATAAATAATTTTAAACTTATTTTTTAATATTTATTTTTATTTATTTTAAGTTAATTTTAATAATTAATAATAATTAATTTATGAATAATTATTACTTTATTATTAATTTTAATTTAAATATTAAATTAATTATATATTTAAATTTTATTATTATTATAATATTCCTTTAATAATTTAGTAAGTAAATTTGCTTATTATTTATTTATTAATTATTTGAAATAAAGTGAAAAATAATTTATTATATAGTCATATAGTCAACTCTTGTTATAACGAACTCTATGTCTTAGACTTCAACTTCGCTATAAGGATATAGTGAAGATTTTAAGAGATTTGATTGGGCAATTCGCTATAACAAGAGTATTTTTATTATATTTGTTCAAAAATTCGTTATATCAAGAGTTCGTTATATCAAGAGTTGACTGTATTACTAAATTTGCTTATACTATTAGCAACCTAATTTATATTAGTGAAAGTTTAAAAATTTAAGTAATATATATGCTAATCATAAAAGTAAAAAAGTCAAGTAAAAACTAATTAAAATAATAAAGAGAATAATATTAGTAATGAAAATTATTATCAAATAAAAAGAAAAGAAATATATAATAAAATAAAAAAAAAAAGTATAAATAAAATAAAAAAAATATGAAAAAAAGGAAATGAAAAGATTAAAAAAGTAAAAATAAATAAAAGAAATAAAAGGTATAAAATAAAAGTAAGAAAAAAATAAAATAAAAGAAGAAATAAATAAAAAAAACAAAAAAAGAAAGAAAAAAGAAGAAGAAGAATAAAGCAAATTAATAAAAATAATAGAAGGTATAAAAGAAGAAAAAATAAAATGAAAAGAAAAGAGTGAAAATAAAAAAATAAAAAAGAAAAAGAACAAATAAAAAAAAAATAAAATAAAAAGAAAAGAGAAATTAACAATAAAAAGGATAAAAATAAGATGAGAAAAAATATATAAAAAAAAAGAAATAAATGAGAAAGGAATAAAAATAAAAAAAAAAGAGAATAAAAAAGAATATTAAAAAAAAATTATTTCAGTTGAACAATTTTATTACATTCAACTAGAATGATCAAAATTATTATTCCAATTGAATTACAGTAGTAGAGGTAGTAATTGATTGAATGAATATTTTTTTAAAAAATTTAAAATGAGTTGTGATGAAATAAATTAAAAATTTTATATTAATAAATATTAAAATTTTTATTTTTATGTTTATTTATTATTAATAAAGATTTACTATAGTAATAGTAGAATTTCAAAAAAAATATATAGAGATTAAGTAGAACTAAAAAGATTTTATTAGTTATACGTAAAATTTAGAATTAATATTATAATAATATCAGTTAGTTATTATAATAAGTAATAAAATCCTAACTGGTATTATCAAAAATTGTTTATAAAAGAAAAGATTTACTTGATTTTTTTAGCTAATTCTATGCAAACTCAAATCCGACCCTTTTTAGTATTTTTTAGGATTTTGCAACAATGTTTTTACAAATAACTAAAACTATAAATGTGATGAAATATTAAAAAAATAAACTAAATAAATAAAATTTTTAATTTTTAATCTTATAAATTTAAATGATAATTCAATAAAATAATATTTTAAATTTATTAAGAATTTTAATAATAAAAACTTAAAGCTTAAGTATTCATTTTAATATTATGATTATATAGGATTTTACAATAGAAAGGAAGAAAGAAGCTAGAAAAAATCAATTTTACTTTTATATGCTAAATATGATTTTTAGGTCAAAATATATTCAAACTTAATATTAATTTAATTTTTTAATTTTTTAGCTGTTTTTTCCTTTTTTATTGCAAAGATCCTATATAATCTGATTTTTTATCCAAATAAAGTTCATGTATAATATATTGAAATAAAATAAAAATCTCAATTTTCATTGGATAGTCTCAGAATGTGATTTTGCTAACAATAAACACATATAGTAAAAATGAAACATAGAAGATGTAATGCAAGATAACAAATTATTCATATAAGAAAATCATGTGACATTGGTGCTAAATACCAACTACCCCAGATCACCAAAAAATCACTTTCACGTGACCTTTTGGCCAGAATTATGGCATTAACCGTGAGTTAAGGCATTATGTATGTGACGAATATTAAGTGACGAATATGATTTTACACACCGAAAAAATTCTAAGTCCCTGAAATACTTAGTAAAAAATGAAAAGTGGAGGGTGTGACGCTGGGTGACAAATATTTTTATATGATCACGTGAAAATGATTTTTTGTTGGTGATGCTGGGAAAGATGCTGAACACCAGTTTTCCTAATATTACTAACAATTTTTTCAATCTATAATTGTCATTTAGAATCATACCCTCTGCGTTTCCATTTTTCATAAGTATTTTGAGGACAGAATTTTTTAAGTAATAAATATTTTTTTCCCGTCCCTTATATTACCAGTCAAGTGAAGTGGAATTTTACTTATAAAATTGTTGGTAATACTTGGGTAAATGCTGAATATCAACTTCCCTTAGTATTATCACCAAGTTTTTTACCTTCACATAATCATAGAAATATTTTTCTCCCTGCCGCGTTTTCCATTTTTCATAAGTATTCTGGAAACTTAGAATTTTTTCGGGTGCGAAATCATATTTTGTCATTTTTTATTCATAATTTCTTGATGCCGTAATGCCGGCCAATAATCACGTGGGGGGAACTTGGTGATAATACTAGGGTAGCTGCTGAACATCACTGGTGATGAAATAAATTTCTTTAATAAAATATTTAAATATTTTATTTAACTATTAAAGTTTTTTTTAATTCTTTTTATTAATCAATAATAATAATAATAATAAATATATTAATAAATAAAAAATTATACAATATATCTTCATATACATTGAAAAAGATAACCCTCTAAAATAAAATTACCCAAGCCGTTTTTTTTATATATATAAAAACCTGTTTATATATAAAGTTTCAATATAATATATACCCTTCGAAATAATATAATTAGAAATATTAGAAATAACTATCTCGTTCTCCATCACCATGTGGAGATTTAATAGGTGGAGATCTAATGGGCGGAGATTTAATTGGAGGAGATTTAATGGGATAAGATTTAACTCCATCAAAATCAAATACCCTTTGATCATTTCCAAAACTTAATAAAGGTTGAAAGTTATTTTGTCTTAATGGTTGATTTTGTTTTAAAGTATTACCCATAGATTTTTTACGTTGTATGATTTTATTTCCTATACCATTACCAGTACCTTCTATATTACGATCTAATAAAGAACCTTTATGAAATTTAACATTGTTTTCTAAATTTAATAAAGTTCCACTATGTGAATCTCTTATGATTCCAACTCCTCCCATCGCTCTTCTTATTTTTTCTCTTTCTTTTGCCTGCTCATATATAGTTCCATTTGACAATAATGAACCTTTTGCGAACGTAACTTGTTCAGCCTCAATTGGTTTAATTTGAGGAAGTTTATCATCATAATCCAACAATGATCCACCTTTAAAAACATTTGATTGTTCTTTCTTCTTATTGGAATCATCATTAGAGGTCTCAATCTTTTTAACTTCTTTCCTTTCAAACGATGGAAATTTACTTAATGATGCTTTTTTCGTTAGTTCAAGAGATGGTGGCGAAATTGTTCCGGCTGGATTATTAAAAGAATCTAGTAAAGATCCCTCCGATGCACTGCGTAAATGGTGTGCATTCCATTTTTTGGTTGGTAAATTTTTTGTATCTTGATTAGTGGTATCATTTCCAACCGTTTTTGATAAAGGAGTTGTACTAATTGATGCTAGTTCAAAAGAAATTTCCCTCATTAATGAAGTTGTCTCTGACACAGCTGCCGGTAATGCATTTGTTAATGGCATAGCAAGGTTAATTGGTACATTCGGTTTCTCATTCTTGACAGGAATATCAACAAATAATTCTGGACTTTCTTCACGCATTATTTTATTCTAAAAAGTTAATACACCATTAGTTATTATTTTAAATATGATTATTAAATTTTATCAAATGAAATAATAAAGACATACTCTAACTGTCCTAATAGATAATAACCATTCATTCATCTTATTTAAATTTTCCGCACATAAATAGTGCATATAATCCTTTTCTGGATTCTCAAACATTGTAATTTTATCTTGCGATTTTACGGCAAAGACAAAGTTTGTTGGAAATGTATTAGAAAGTTTCGTGCATATATACACATCAAAACTGACCATAGAACAAAGGAAAGTTTCATTCGTTCCCTGTATAAGGAAATAATAAATAAATAAATTCAAATTATTTACAAAATAAATTTAATAACGTACTTTAGTATCTTTGCTATGATATATTGATCCATCCTTTAAATAGAAGTATCGTTTCTGCCATTTGCTTTTCTTAAATTCTACAAATAACACTCCAAATATCGGAGGCACATGCTCATTAAATCCCTATAAATAATAAATTTAAATTAATATCTGAACAATACGTGATAAACTATCATAATAGCAACTTACTGCAAGTGTTAAAGCATTTCTGTATGCATATTTTTTCAAAACGAGAGAATTTCCTCTGTCCAATTCCCATCTACCAATAATCCACGCCAGACTCTCCCAATCTCTTAATGGGCGTTCTATATAAAGAGTAAAAAAAATATATATATATTTAAAAAATTAAAATCGGAATTACAAGAAAAATCGTTTAAGAAGCAATGATTTATACCTAAATCGAATTCAGGAACCAATTCAAATATTGTCCAAGCACCAGCATCAGAAATAGTATTATCACTTCTGAATATATTCATAACATCAATAGCAGTCATATCAGGAGTCAACGTTATTGACTTGTATTGCTGACTCTCTTCAATAAATATTTGAGCCGTGATCTAAAACAATAATATAAATATTAGGCAACATTCAATATGATACGATAAAATCCATCCATCTTATACATTTCATACACACCTTTCCAGAAGAACTCCTTGGTTCATCTTTTTCCATATGTAATGGTTCTTCATTCTTTTGCTGCTTTATAAGATAGAAAGATAGTATATATATATTTAGAAAAATTAACTAAACAATTTATCAAAATAATAATAATAAATACAACATACCTTAAGACCGATTCGATTTATTAATAACTTGGGATCTTTTTCTAACTCAAATTCTTTTTCATGAGTTCCTTTATCGTCACCTTTAGTTCTTGACTTTGCGTGTGTTTTTTCATCATGTTCGCCTCTCTGCTTGTATTTAACATCTTCATTATCAGAATTCTTCTGATCTTTTTCACCGCCGTTACGTATAGATCGACCATTATTTCTGTCTCTTTCCATTAATTTTTCAAACTCTCGTTCTCTATTCCTCTGTGACTCTTTATTCACATCCAATGACTTTCCTTCGAGATCTCTTGTCAATGATTTTGATCTATTTATTTCCATAGGAACATTCTTTTCTCTTGTTCTACGTGATTGTCTTCTTTGTAAATCTCTATCATTTGATGATCCAGAAAGATTTCTTGTTAAAGATTTAGCCCTTGCTTTACTAATATCATAACTCTTGTCATTCGTTTTACGTAATGATCTTTGGTGTTTATTATGAGAATCCATATCATGATGAGGTTCGTTAATATTACGATGCATTTTATTATCATTGTTAAATTCTCTTTCCCTTCCTCTTTCTCGTTCACGAGTTTTAGATTTTGTACGTTCCCTCCCGTCATAATCATATGTCATTTTCCTTCCTCTATCCATATTATCTCTATCCTTATGCCTATAAACATTTTCACCTCGATGAATATCATCATGACCCCCACCTCTTTCCCTTGATTTAGAACGAGCACGATGACGATCAACGTAATCAGCACCTCGTTCTCTATGCCTATAATCATCAGTTGTTCTCTCTCTGGATTTTGAATATCTACGAACCTTTTCGCGATCTCTGCCTCTATACTGAGAAGGTCTTGTATTATTAGGTGAAGATTGACCTTGCTGAATTTCTCTTGATGAATATTCCCTATCCCTATCCCTTAAATATCTATCATTTCTTTCAGTTCTATCTCTTTGTCTCAAAGTATTAGAATTATTATCTTGAGAATGTTGTGAATGATTAATATAGGTTCCTTTATTGCTACCAGAAACGCCATTAGTTTGATCATTTCTTTCACGTAACTTCTTTTGAGATTCTTGCGAGAAACTTGCATTAAGACTAGTCGGTGAAGTTATCAAACCAGGATGGGTAGGAGATTGTATAGTTGATACCGGAGCAGACTTTTGTGAGATATTAGTAATTTTATCTAAATCAGTCGTTGACGATTTATTTTTCAATAAATTTGGGGGTCTTGTTGGTCTATAAGGACTTTCAGTGTCACTATTACTATCTACATCTTCACTATCATCAAGATTCTTGTTATCACTTTCGTTATCACTTTCACTATCAGATGAACCCGAAGTCGAACCTGAACCATCTAAACCATCTGAGCCGTTATCATCACTACTACTTGAATCAAGTGTTGATTTTGAAGACATACGAGAATGACTTCCGCCATTAACTCCACGCACGGAAGAAAGAACTTTATGAGACGACATGACCTCGCTGTTGCTATTACCATTGCCAATACCATTATTATTTGTTCTTCCCAAGGGATAAATGTCATCATCCTCATCAGAAGTTTCATCATCCGAAACATCTTCGCTACTACTACTAGAAAGTATAGGAGGTGAACGTATTGGTGAAACTAATTTCCTCGTCAAGGATGATTTATGATTTAACGAAGTATTATTATTAGTTTGAACATGTGTATTATTATTATAATTAGCTTTAGAAGATAATATAGCTGCTAAGGAAGCAAGATTATTATTTGATTTGTGTTGTTGACTTTTATCATTTTTATTACTTTGATTTAATTTACGAGATACTGAATTCGACGGGGGAGAAGTAGGTTGTGAATGATTTGCAGGAAATTTTGTTGATCGTTTTCGTTTTATAGAAGAGCTCAGTTTTGTTAATTCTTCTGATAGTGATTTTACAAATGGAGATTTCGATTGTCTTATAGATGAAAGATTAACATCGTCACGCGAAAGGACCTGAGAGAATTGGATAAAAAAGAATTTAAGAAAATTTGATAAATAAGATTATTGATTCGATCATAAATACGTTGTAAAACTTACTGTGGATAATAATTCTTTATTCATCGTTTATTATTTATTAAAGTAGAAATTAGAATTAAGAAAAAAAAAAGTTGTTTAATGACTTGTAATAAACAACGGGTCGAGTTATTTATTTATTTTATTTTATTTTTCTAGAAGAAAATGTACCAGCGCCAAACCCTGTTGAACGAATTATGTTATGAAAATAATAAATAAATAAAAAGACCTGTGAAGTTCAGTTTGAACAAAACACTAAAGAAAAGAAAATTTTTTAATTTATATATATGCGCATAACTCCGAAACAAAAAAAAAAAAAAATAATAATAATAATGGGTAAACAGATTTTTGTACGTCTATTTGTTTGTTAATATTAAAACCATTTTAAATTTACTTATATGTGATTTTTCAATTATAAAAAAAGAAAAAATTTATTTATTTTTGATGGTAAACGATTGGTATACCTATATAAAATGGTATAGAAGAAAACTAATTTTAGCATGTTTGTTTGTAGCCAATCAGATTTTCATAGAAAATACCTGATTAGATGGTCCCTGTAAGTTAACTGACGTAAACTCTGTGGCTTAAATTGCCTAATTTGGACGATTTATTTGTTTGTTTACCGGAATATCGAATTCATTTTATTTATGTATGTAATTTACCATAATGTAATCACGAGATGGAAGATGACAACAATTGGTAGCTGGCTTGTCAACGAGTATTTGAGAATCCTATTCCTAACTTCAAAGTTGGTTCCTTTCGAAAAGCCTTTCTTTAAATGCACCTATTCTGTGCATATTAATTCTAATTGTGCTTGACGTTTCGAAATTAAATTACCTCCTCCCACGTTTAAATTCTCATTGGTGGGCATAGATGGCCCGAGATTTTTTTTTTACAGCACTAATTTAGCCAATTCATTCTTCATTGTTAATGTTATTTTGCTCAAAGTACTTATTGTATAAGTTAAGATTGAATTATTGACCTTTAAGAGTAACTCCATAGATTAGTAGTACGTAAAGTAATTAAGCATAATAGTACTAATTAAAGAATTACAAATCAAATCCGATTTTAGTATTTACATACAGCAAAATTTATTTGTGCGAACCTATTCCTTGGGTCTAAAGATTACTTATTGAATACAATAATTTAAATAATTTAGAGGAATTATTATTGTGTATGCGCATCATTAATGTCCACAAAATATTAATTAATAGCAATTTTTACGCCATTTTAATTAATGTTGTTATGATCTTTTTTAAAAACAGAATGTGGTGATTTTTTTAATAACCAATATGTCAAAAACTTTGGGGACCTTTACTACGCCTCATTCATCACCAATCATGATCGTGTATGAAATTAAGTATTCCGTTGATTTCATATCTTTAATTTCATCATAACCAATTATATTTCATCTAAAAAATCATAAAGTTAAAACTTCTTCCTTTTATTAAATTTAATCGGGTTACATTGCTTCAAATCCCTTGTTTCAGGTTATCAAAAGAATTGCACAAAAATAGTCTGATTAAAATATATCACTTATTTGACCATTTTGGTTACAATTTTTCATAGTGAAGGTCGGATTATCCTTTATGGGACAATATGAAATTCTGGCTCCTTGTTATCTTATAGGATAGGTTGATTTGAAAATTAAAATTATTTGTAAGAAATGCATACCATACGCAAGGTGAATATCTTTCCCGAATTTGTTACTTCAATCATCCTGCTTGTGACTTTTGTGAATCTTCTTAAATGATGTTCGAAAATTAGAAAAAAAAAAACCTACGGTTTTACAAATTTGAGCCTCATATAAAAAAAAATTAGAATAAAAAGTTATAAATTCGGCGTTTTATGAAAAAATTTCGGAACTATCATAAACCCGTTACCTTGAAACAATAATAAAGGAGTATAACGAAATTGTTTACATAATGGTTTTGTGATCATTTCATTAGCATTTAATTTTAACATCAAACCCATAGCAAAAATCATACTGACTAAACTACCCCCCCTTTTAGGGTTTTGGGCTGAAATTTTGTTAAAAACCCGGTGATAATTACTATTTAAATAAATTATTAATAAAAATATATATTAAACATAAGTTACTTTTATTTATATTTATTATTAAAACAAAATTAAGCAAATTAATATTGCTTCATTAAAATCAATTTCTTCATCATTAATTACTCTATTCTTTTTATTTATTCCTTATTTTCATCTACTATAAGATCATCATAATCTAAAATCATATCATCTTTTGAATTAACATTTAAATAATTTGCAAATTAAATTTGAATCAACTTTTTTTCATGCTATTTTTATCTATAAAGATACCAAAGATATGATGATTTTTTGATACATCTAGCTAAAATTAGATTATAAACTCCAATTATTATAAAGTTTACAAACCTATTAATAAAAAGAAAATTCTAATTTTTATTTTATATTTTAATAAATATAATAATAAATAAAATAACTAATACTTACATAGATTTAAAGTTTTTATTAAATATTACATCAAAAGGTTATAATTTAAATATTAATCTATTAGAAATTACTGCTATATTATTATGAACTTTATCCAATTTTTATTTAATAGAATTAATTAAATAATCATAAAAAGAATCAAAAACAAGTAGAAATCTAGGATAAATAATGTATTAAAAGTTTTTTTAAAACAAATATTAATCTACCAATTCATTTTTCTTTATTTACCCATTTAAGAGCTCTAATCAGATCAAAATAACTTGTTATCTAATCTGATATAACCTGAAATCTAGTTTAAGTTAGTAGATTTTTAAGTTAATTTTAAACCAAGTTAAAATATTATTTGACCTGACCTGAATTTGCAGATCAAATTAAGTTAAATAATAAGTCGACTTGTTCTAAAATTAATCTAATCTGAATTGACTTAAGAAATTTAGATTAGATCAGTAAAAAAATAATCATTATTTTAAATGATTTATTATTATTCTAATTAAACAATATTATTATTATTCAAATTAGAGCAATTTCTTATTATTTGAATTGAATAATTTTTTTATTTAATTAGAATAATTCTACTAACTTAATTTAAAAAAAAGTATCAAGTTAGCTTAATTAGATAATCTAAAATGATTTATCCTATTCAAAACTCTAGTTAATTAAAGTTAAATTAGATTAAATAAAATTTTAAATTAAATTAAACTTTTATTTAGCCTGATTTGATTCTCTCAATTTAGATAACTTAATTGATCTGATCTAAACTAATCTGTTTAAAGTTTTAACTTATTCTTTTTCATTAGTTTTATAAATACATCATTAAAAAATTCTTTTTAAGATTTATTTTTTAATTTAAAAATAATAATTTAGATTCATCAGCTATACAATTTAACTGTAAATATATTGCTTTAAAATCCTATAATTTTAATATTAATAATATTAGATTATATTTTTTTAAAATATAAGAATTAGGTAAATCAAAAAATAGAAGTTTTGTTTAATTTTGTAATAATTTAAGGTAAATAATCATGTTATTTTTTTATAAAAATAAAACTCAAAAAATTCTGTTATTTTTTAAGTAAATCTTCTAATAAACATTAAGATATAATTATTTTCACTTATTTAAAAATAATATATAATAAATAATTAGTTATTAATACAGTCAACTCTTGTTATAACGAACTCTATATCTTAGACCTCAACTTTGCTATAAGGCTATAATAAAGATTTTAAGAGATTTGATTGACCAATTCGCTATAACAAGAGTATTTTTATAATATTTGTTCAAAAAATTCATTATATCAAGAGCTCACTATATCAAGAGTTGACTGTAATAATTAAATAAAAATTATAAAGTATACATTATTTATATTATAAATATATTATTATAAAAAGATATTATATTAATTTATCTAATTACTTTAAATATAGAATTCTAAACCTATAATTCATAATTGTTTAATTAATAATTTTTTATATATAAATTAACTAACATTATATTTATTTCAATAATATTTCTATTAGATTCTTACTATTTAAATAAATATAATTAATTTATTTTAAAATAGTTTATCTTTTAAAATAGTATTCATATAAATTATTCATAAGTTTCTCATTATTTTATTGAAAATAGCTAACATTTGAGAATATATAATTGTTATAATATAGATTATGTATATATATTCTTAAATTTAAATAATTATGTGTTATAGAATTTTTTTAAAACTATAATTTTTATCAGATATCTATTAATGAACTATCTTCATAATATGAAATTTTCTATTATTATTTTATATTTCTATTATAAATTTATTTCTTGTGAAGTTTTAAATAAATATAAAATGTTTTTTTCTAAAAATATGAATAAAAAGACTATATATTTTTTTTCAATACCTATCTAATCTTTCATTTTGAAAATTTAAATTAAAAATTATAATAAATAGTTTATTTATTATACTAATTAAATAAAAATAAAATTTTATATTATGTAATAATTCTATAAATATTGATTTTTTATTAAAACTTATAATAATTAAATCTAATTTTTATTTTTTTAGTATTAAAAATTTATTTATATAAAGAAATAATTACATTAGTTAAATTATTTTCAATTTTATTAAAATTAAAATCATATCTATAAGTATAATCAAGTTAGTTTAAATGAAATTTATTCCTTCTAAAATACGCATTATAAATTTTTTTTATTTAATTCTACTTACATTTTTATTCCAATTTGAATAAGATATTTTTTAATAAGAGTAAATAATAAAAGATATATTTTCAAATTTTATTCTTAATAAAAGTAATACGGTCAGATTTGTTTATAATTACTACTTCTGATCAGCCAAAAATTAATAATTATAGATAAGTATAATTATAGCATAAAAATTAATAATTTATATAATTTATAATTTCAGCTGATATTATAAAATTTATTTTTTAAAAAATTAAAATTATACAAATATCTAATTATGATAATTTTAAAAATAGAAAAAATATTTTTTTGTGAAATAGATATAACTTAAAAGGTAAGTTTATATCATATTCTTAATATTTTGATCAGAATTAAATATAATTTTTTAATAAATATTATATAACATATGATAATATACAGTTTATTTTCTAATAATCTAAACCTAAAAATTTTTTTACTGATAATAGTAATAAGTATATAATAGTAATTATAAAAAGAATATTTCAGTTTTAAATGATAATAAACAAAATGTAATTATATATAAAATGATTATATACAAATCTGATTGTATCATTTTTTTTGACTTTTTTTAAACTTCTATATATTTTTGTATTATTAATTGATAATTTGGCTTATAGTTATAAAATGCTGCTTATTTGTAATATATATTGTATTATAAAATTCTTATTATTTATTTTAAGACTACTTATAAAAATTTTGTTAAAAATTTAATGTTTTCAAAAATTTGCATTTGGTTTAAAAAAGCATAAAAAAATATAAGAATATATTTTCATATTTTTTTTTAGATTATTTAAAATTTTTATATTATTATATTATATTAATCATTATATAGGGCCTTTGTAATAGAAAGGGAGGAAACTCAAAAAAAAATAAAAAATGAGTTAATAATAAATCTGAACAAATTATAATATTTGAAACATTTTTGGCTTATAAGCTAAAATTTTAATTTTTTTGGAGTTTCCTCCCTTTCTATTGCAAAGGCCCCATATACTATTGTCTTGCTGATCATAAATAAATTTGTTAAAAACCGACCGTTACTATCCCTAGTATTTATAAATTAAAATTAAAATAATATGAAGAATCTATTACTGTATATAAAACAATTTATTTTTTTTTTTTTACTACACTAATATAATAAAAAAATTAACAATTTCTTTTTTCTATATTAAAATTTGAAAATATTTATAAAAAGTTAAGTAATTTTATTTTAAAATTCGCCTTTCAGTTTCAAAATAGAATAATTATACAGGTAATTGTAAAGGTAGGAATTCCTTTTCTATTTGCTTTCTGCTGTTTTAAAAGAATTAAAAAAAAAGTGAATGTTTTTAACATGTTTATTTTTAGCTTTTTAAGGTTGGATCACTTCGGTCTGAAGTTTAAAAAAACCTGAAAAATAGATGAAAATGAAACTGACGCGATCAAAAACCTGCATGAAAATAAAATAGAAATAAATTAAAATTAAAAAAAAAAATAAAAAAATAAAAAAATGAACTTACTTATTTACCGAAAAACTGAATAAAAATAAAAAAAATTAAAAATAAATAAAAAAATAAAAAATGAAAATAGAAAAACCTACATTAAGCAGTAGCCCGAATTGATCAAAAATCCTAAATAAATAAAAAAAAAAGATAATAATAATAAAAGAAATAAAACGATAAAAAATAAAAGAAAAAATAAATAATCCTTAAAAAAAAAAAAAATATTGGTATTTAATGCTACAAAATTTAATAAATAAATTCCACAAAATTAAATTATAATTCAGTTAAAAGTTAAAAGTCTGAAATATATAATGTTAAAGTTACGGTAAAAAAAAAATTGGCATATTGTGATTGGTTAAAATAGTTTTTTATAAGTTGTCTGAAGTTGGAATAGCATAGGTAAAGTCTAAATTTAGTTGATATTGTTACACAATTATTTATATGCATTTTACAATAAAGTTCAATTAAAAAATGATCGACCTTTATAAAATTTTTTTTTTTACAAAATAACCAGTGACGAAACTTCACATATATACTCTTTTGAAGCTAACTTTTCTTATGGATTCCTTGGATCCAAATGGATCCAAATGCCTAGCAAGTTACATAAGGAGTATATTTTATATATTTTACGATAATGATTTATTAGTTGGGAATTTAATGGATATATTATATTACTAAGTGCTAACTTGTTCGGGTTTTTATTGATGGAATCTAGATATATTACCAAGTGTCAATTTGGTTAAGTGCATTTATAAAAGCTACATATACTTGTTGGCTTTTATTTATTTCTATCTCTTCCGTCTTTTCATCATCTTCATTAGTGATATCTTCAACATTTTCACCTTCTTTTTCTTCAGTGGTAAGTATATTTGGACCTTTTTCCAATCATTTTAAAAAGGAATTCACATTATTATATATTCCGCGTTTATAATATTCTTCATAATAATGACAACTATACTCTAATTTTTGATAGCATTCAAAATGGTATCCATGTCCACAAACTAAAACTTCACCATCATCAAGTTTTTTTTTACAGTGATCGCAAGCATTTGGCAATGGGGATACACTAGTACTATATCCAGCTGGAAGACATTTTGAGTCAACAATTTCTTCTAAGGTAGCTAATTTATATTGATTTTTCTTTTCAATTTTGCTTTTTCCACAATTTTTAAAGATCTCATGAAATAATCTAATAAAAATAGAGCTGTTTTTTCTGACAACAAATCCAATGTCAATGGCTTATAAGGGTATTTATATTTTTTTTCAAAAACATCTTTAATTTGACAGTTATATCGCGCATCTAATCAATTATAATTATAATATTATCAATAATTATTAGTGATAACATAATCAAGTCAAAAACAAGATCATACCAATTAGGTAAGCTTGTTTAATAATATTATCTGTATTATTATTTGCAAATGTATGAGCCCTTATCTTGCTATGCATATTTTCAACATAGTAATCATTGAAATTTACTAAAAATAATTTTATAGCTTCTGCAAAAGGATGATTTGTATCTTGCCAGTAAAAAACATCTGAGAGAAATGCCAATGGTGTTTTGTTATAATTGTGTCTTTTCCATCGAAGAGCAAATGTCTAAATCCAAAAAATAGTTTCTATATACTCATCAAATGAGCCAGATCGAAAAAGAACAGCATAGATATCTAAAGTTGCTGGAATTACATTATCCAAAAGGTCAATAACCATACAATATTCAATATCTTTACAGACATTTCCAAATTTTAATATTATTAGATCTCTAATTTTACACCATCCACTATATGCTAGATCAAGCAGCAAGTTTATTCTCCATGGTTTGGGTTTCTTTGCTAGTATCTTTTTTTTTCCAAATACAAAATGAAACAATTTTTGAAAAAAATTATTATATATAATTAATACTTGCTTCCTGCTATTTAGAGAAACATGCAAAGGGCCCAAAATTGGAACAAATGAATTTATTCCAGCTGGTATAGAATATTGTGAATTTGGATTATGTAAATTGGTAATTGCTTTGCGAATAAACAATTGACCAGGCCAATCAGCTACCAATGGAGCAACTTTATTAGATAAGTATCCAATATCTTTATCAATATTTAAAATCATTTGTAATGCTGTTATATAATCATTCATAGAATGTAAATTTCTCTCTTGAAATCCAACTAATTTTACTCCTTGCATTGATCTTTCTTCTTTTCTTTCTGCAATTGAATCATTATAGCTATGTACTGTAAGCAAATCAATTCGATCAAAATTTTCAATATTTGATTGTTTAGAAAGCCATTGTTTTTTGCGATTAGTATAAGTAATATCAAATATTCCATGATAATGATGTATTAATCGAAAACAAATATTGCTTGCATCAATATTCACTGGATTATGTATTGAAACATTATTAAAAATAATAGGAATTGGTGTACATGCTAAAACTTGTTTGCAGATGCATGTAGCCATATGTTTAGCAGTAGACAAGAATACTGTATCGGGTTTTCTTTTTTCATGTATATCATGATAATCATCCAAATTATAAATATATAAAAAATTATTCTAATAAAATAATCAAGCGAATTCAATAAAAATAATATAAAAACTTTATTTTTTTTTTTAATTTAATATAATATAATTTTTTCAAATCAAAAAAATCACATTTAATTGATATATACTCACTTGTTCAGAGAAAAATTCCCTAATCTTTATAGTATGTTCATTTACAAGTTTTTGTTTATAGTTATTAATTGTTACATAACAAGAAGAAAGACCAATGCTATTCATTGTATCAATTGCAGTACGCGATGCTCCTGATGCTGATAAATACAACCCAATTTCTAATTTAAAATCATTAACAAATTTATTTCGCATTCCAGCCATAATATAGCATAAACCCACAACGGATTTTTTTGCTTCAACTTTATTGTATATAGATCTATTATCAGGAACTAATGCCTTTACCATTTGATTAAAAAAACCCTGTAAGCATGGATCAGCTTCTTCAATTATTTGTTGAAAATAATTAGGATCAAGTTCTATGCTATCATTTTTCTGATGCTGATATAAAACTTTCATGAGTATTGTAATTTGTATAATTTTTTATTGATTCTGTAAAAAAAAAGTACTATTAAAATACATTGTAAAATAATATAAAATCATTAATATACTTACTATATATTGTTATTTCTTTATTTGTTTTATCTGTTTCCATAGGAATATTAAGTTCAGACTTTTAATGATGATTTGCTTCAACAATATTCATATAATGAATATGACATAACTGTTGTCCGACTTTTAGGTATGTGTAAAGCATATAGGTTCCATTTTCTTGTGCTTTTTTATAAGCTAAGGAAGTAAATTGACGAAAGCGGCCTATTTGTTTATTACAATTTTGTATAGAACACGGACCTTTATTTTTTTTTGCCATTGCGATATATGCAATAATTAAATGTGATACAAAAAAAAATCACGCGTAATTATTTAACTAATCTAACTAACCAATCACAATCGATGATCTTCAGCCAATGATATCAAACTTTACCTATGCTACTATTTTGTGAAAAAAATTTTACTTATCTTTCCCTTCTTGTCTACTGGTAACAGGTAATACAACGATGCCTGTAACAATTCTTGGTACACAAATCATACTTTGGTGTTTTGATATACGAAATAATTCTAAATTCAAAGTCATTATTGGAGATAGTAATGATATTGACGATCTCAAGAAAGCCATTAAAGAAAAATGTGAATATGGTTTTGCTTCTCACCTGCTTAAACTGTGAAGAGTTAACACAGATCAAAGTATTTCCAAAGAATTACTAAATGACGAATTAAAGGATACAGCAAAAATAATTGGAGAAACTTTTCGTGGTGTCCAAGGAGGTAACATTCGAGTTGTAGTTAGAGCTCCTGATACTGGTAGGTCACAACAAGTTTAGTCAATATGATATAGCGTAATTTTTTTCATCTTCTCTCGCTCACACTGTGTCATATTCGCCAATAATACTGAATACTTACTTATTCTTGTGCTTTTCTTTCCTGCTTCTTATCGTCAAACCCGCTCAAAAAAATACATTCGCATTATCATAGAGCAATCTGGTGCTAGTGGTAAGTGAGTCGTAATAGAACTAGTGAACTCCAATATATCCTGATTTTTTCGCTGTCATTTTCTCTTTCGTTATATAAGAAATAGCAAGTTTAACGTCTGGCATAGCAGGACTCCAACTTCAAGGTAATTGATTGTTTTGGCTATACAAGAATTTTATTATGAAATACCTGAATAC
>CAJVPQ010001361.1:0-18607 GCA_910591825.1 Funneliformis caledonium
GTCATTTTCTTTTATAATATCATAAATTTATATTATTATAAAAGATAAAAAATAAAAACCGTTAATCAAAAGTTTTGTTTTTAAATTTAGGTGTGAACTAGTTGATGGTAAAAAGGGAACAAGTTGTTTTCATTCGCAGAAATAATGTAGCACAATGAATGAATGGTCAACCCTTAAAAATTAGAAAATTTAATAATTAATGTAAATGAAAATTCAAATTCCAAAAAAAAAAAAAAATAAATAAATAAAATAAATTAAATAAAACAACTTACCAGCACTAACGAATAATTATATAATTTATTCTACATCTAATCAGATTAGGTTAAAAGAAAATTTTCGAAACAAAATTTATTCAAAAAATTTTGTTACCTTATTAGCTGATCGGAAAAGTTTCCCTTAATTTTATTATCATTCTCAATAAAACTAACTATATTTAATATAACTTTCGCATATAATACTAAAATGATTTTTGATATATTTGGCGAGTTAAGCGAGCAAATTCCGACGTGGCAAAATCTATTATTGAGGACTCTAAAATCATCTAGCAAATGAATTAACAAAATTGAATGTTGAACGAGATCGACGCACTTATACCAATTCAAAAAATCTAAAATAATATGACCCCCGTTTGAAAGGGCGGAATCGGCCCTAACCTACAAAATCAAAAAAAATTATTAATTTTAAATAATCAACAATAAGATAAACAACATAACGGCGCCACCGCAATGAGCCAAAGTGGCGGATCCACCGATCTAACCATCGAAAAAATATTAATCAATATTTATTAATTAATTTATTAATAATCAAATCAACAGACAATACATAATAGTAGAAAAAATACAATAGAAATACAATTTCATCTTGCACCGCCGCAGTAGATCCAAATCTATTATTTTTTAAACAAAAAAAAAAATATTTTTAAACAACCTTTATTCCTTGAGATAAATTCCTCCTCTACCTTATCCTCTACCCTTTAGAGTTAGAGTTAGTGTTAGTGTTAGTGTCAATGTTAGTGTTGTTAGTGTCACCACAAATGAAAAAAACTGGAATGATCAAATTTTCCTAAAATGTAATAATATATTATGTCAAGTTTTTTAAAAAATAATTATGCAAAATCAACATTGAAATTATTTAAATTCGTAAATTAAAATCTTTCTATAGCTATTTGTATCAGAACTAAAATCATTAAATTCTGATCATTAGTTGTGACAATATTTTTTAAAGTTTTTACTTGACCGAATAATTATTTTCATTTTATCGAAGCGAATTCGTTGAAAACAAATAAATTTTTCGAAAATTCAAATCAAATGTTCATTCGTTTGGGTGCCAATTAATTTGTAATATTTCGAGAAAATTCCGGAAAAATCATTTAATTTGTTCAAAGAAAAAAAAGAATAATAATAAGTACTCATGATGTCATGTAGTGTTTGAGAATTTTTCTATGATCCAAAACTATCCGAACCTCCGAAATCCTAAATTTAGAAAGATTTTTGCAGACCAATTTGGCGAACTAGTTTCGCCCGAAACACTAATGTCATGCTATTTGCAAAGTTTTCTGTATATTTTATTATTTGAATGAGCAAATATAATATAAGATTTTAAGCCATGGGAATTCCTCATCTCCTAAATAAGTATTTTTACAAGAGTTTCGATACATAACGAGATGGTCGGTGTTTATCCTATTTTAAATCGATTATATCTAATTCAGGCCCGCTCTAAGAAAGATTTATATAACAATTTACTTAATACGGTTCTTAGTGTAACGTGGAATTTATTAACTCAAGATTTCGGACGTAGAGGTTCGAACCGGTTCTATTTATGAAAACCGGTTTTAAATATTTTCAAAAAATTTGACCCGTCAATTCGAGTGCTCGGCCCGAATCGAAACCGGTTTAGAATCAATTCAATTTTAAATTTTTAAATTTTGATATTATTTAAGCATATCAAAATTACCTCTTCGTCATCCAAAAATTCCAAATAATTTTTGTTATATTATGCTTATCACGCAAATGTGATGTGTTATAAGATTAGTAGTATTTCCACCTTGTTTCACAAATTTTGCAATAAGCTATGTTAGGATTTTCTTTTTCGATCCGAAAGAAAAATGCTGTATTACTGCGGTTAGTTCTAATTAAGGATTTTTTTTGTACTACTTTTGTGCTTGTGATATGGGAAGTAAGCTATTAAAATCAAGTTACGGATCCTATGATTTACGTAACTTGATTTTAATAGCAAACCTCCCATATCTTTAGTTGTAAGTTCTGTAATAGTTTTTGTATCAGAAAAAGTATAACTGAAGTAGATTGGTTCGCCATAATGAGAAATAAACATGCAAAAGAAAAAGAGTACCAAAAGAAAGAATGAAAAACTCGTGCGAGACTATGTATGGATTATTATATTGACCTTAAATTATTTTTGCGTAAATCGAAAACCGGATCTTACAGCCGGTTGCATTCGTTCGGTTTATATCGATCGCAACAGGTTTTGCGTGGCTCTATATTCGGAACCGGATTTATTCAAAACCGGTTAGTCCGAATTTAAAACCGAATTGTTATAACCGGTTCCAACCTTTAGTCTTGAGAAGAGAGTCTCTTCTCAAGACTCGTCAACCTTATTCTTTGAACAAAGCGGATTTTTCGGGATTTTATACAAAATTTCTAAATACCAATTTTTTCTATAAAATAAATATAACAAAAATATAAATAATTAATATAATGAATATAACAAATATGGGAGGTTTGCTATTAAAATCATGTTATAAACATAGTAAATCATATGATCCATATTGTGATTTTAATATTGCGCCATTCGTAATGCCGATTTCTTGTAATACCGGAAAACACCGAGTATTAGCTGCCACAATCTGCATAGAAATGCATTTGATGCACTGTTCATAGTACATATCACTTTATGGGGCGATTCCAAAAAAAAACTTTCTCCTTAATTTTCATGAACCAGAGAGAGAGTTCACCATACCATATAATAAAACATATTTTCTACATTTAATACAAACATGACAAGAACAGAATCAAAACATGACGAATGCCTATACATTTCAGAAATGATTAATTCAACGGATAATATGAACATTTTAGTTGATAAAATTTTCAAACTATTGGTTAAAATACAAAATGAAGGTAAAGATGTCAGTGAAACGAAACATTTTCTTAATAAATTCATTACTCTTTCTACTCGACCAGCTTCGGATATTTTTAGCTGGCTTAAAGTAAATCAAAATGAACCAAAAAATGTATTTTTCCTTGGAATATTGTTTATTACAATATGCTTAATTTAAATGAAAATAATAGTGAAGGATTCATATACTTTCTAAAAACATCTGAAACTTAAGTAGATGTTATATTAAAGGATTTGGAGTTAAAATTAATAATGATTTAGCATTTTATTGGATGCAAAAATCAATTGAAAATGGAAATATCAATATTCAATATGAATTTGGTAATTTATATTATCATGGCAAAGGAACTGATGTGAATTTAGAAATGTCATTTTATTAGTATCAAAAGGCTGCAGAAAATAATCATATTAAAGCAATGTTTGATTTAGCAATATGTTATACAAATGGTAAACGAACAGATATAAATTTGAAAAAAGCATTTTATTGGTATGCAAAAGCTACTAAAAATAATAATGATAAAGCAATATTTAATTTAGCATTATGTTATAAAAATGGTGAAGAAATTGAAATAAATTTAGAAAGGCATTTTATTGGTCTCAAAAAGCTACAGAAAATGGATTTAATAATGCAATGAATAATTTATCTTTTTGTTTTGAAAAAGGTGAAGGAACAGATGTAAATTTAGAAAAGGCATTTTATTAGTACCAAAAAGCTGCAGAAAATAATCATGTTAAGGCAATGTTTAATTTAGCTTCTAGTTATACAAATGGTAAAGAAATAGATATAAATTTAGAAAAAGCATTTTATTGGTATAAAAAAGCTGCAGAAAATAAAATTGATGAAGCAATGAATAATTTAGCTTTTTGTTATATAAACGGTGAAGGAACAGAAGTAAATTTAAAAAAGCATTTTATTAATATCAAAAAGCTTCTGAAAATAATAATAGTAAAGTAATATTTAATTTAGTTTTATGTTATAAAAATGGTAAAGGAACAGATATAAATTTAAAAAAGACATTTTATTGGTATCAAAAAGTTGCAGAAAATGGAATTGCTTATGCAATATTTACTTTAGCTAGATATTATAAAAATAGTGAAGGAATAGAATAGATGTAAATTTAGAAAAGGCGTTTTATTAGTATTAAAAAACTGCAGAAAATAATAATATTGAGGCAATGTTTAATTTAGCTTTATATTATGAAAATGCTAAAAAAACAGATATAGATTTAAGAAAAGAATTTTTTGACATCTAAAAGCTGCAAAAAATGGATTTGCTAATGCAATGAATAATTTAGAAATATGCTATATAAATGTTAAAGAAACTGACAAGAATTTAGAAAAAGCATTTAATTGATATCAAAAAGCTGCAGAAAATGGAGTTGCCAATGCAATGTTTAATTTAGCTTTTTGTTATATGAATGGTAAAGAAACAGAAATAAATTTAGAAAAAGTATTTTATTAGTATCAAAATGCTGCAAATAATGGAATTAATAAAGCAATGAATAATTTAGCTTTTTGGTAAAGGGACAGAAATAAATTTAAAAAAAGCATTTTATTAGTATTTAAAAGCTGGAAAATGGAATGATTAGTGAAATGTTTAATTTAATTTTATGCTATGAAAATGGTAAAGGAATAGATATAAATTTAGAAAAAGCATTTTATTGGTATCAAAAAGCTGCTAAAAATGAAAATGGTAAAGCAATATTCAATTTAGCTACATATTATAAAAATAGTTATGGAATAAAAAAGAATATTGAAAAATCTCTTTATTGGTATTAAAAAACAAAAGTTTATTACAAGATCCTTATGAAAATAATATAATTAATAAAATTTTATTAATAAAAGGATTTATGATTGAATCAGAAAATGAAATTTATAATGTGTAATAATTGTTTTAAAAAAAGAAGGTATTTAAAAATATAATAATAAAATTTTGTATTTTGTTATCAATCCAAATTATTATTTAAATCAAGTGGAAATGAAATTGTTGATGAATTTATTAAAAATACACAAATTAATTTTATTCAAGAATCTAGCAGAATGAAATTTATTCCTTATAATCAATTTCAAGATATAGAAATAATTTGGAAAAGGAGGATTTAGTAAAGTTTATAAAACTATTTAGAATAAAGGTCCGCCTTATTGGAATGAAGAAAAAGAAGATTTCGAGTATAATGTTTTTAATTTGACAGTTTCATTAAAACAACTTAAAAATTCTAAAGAAGTTACTTATAAGGAATTAAATGAGGTAATTTTAATGAGATAATAAAATTTATTATTATACGATACGATATTAATATAAATATTTTATAATTTTAGCTTTTTATATTTTATACTATTGATTTAAATGAAGGATTTTTCAATTCTTTATTTTATTTAAATAGATATTATGAAATTAATCAGAATCCAGATACAGAAGACTTTGTTATAATTACGAAGTATTATAAGTATGATTTAAAACACTATATAGTAGAAAACTTTTACAATCTTGAATGGAATAAAAAATTAAGCATGTTGAAAAAAATTATAAACAGACTTATTTATATTCATTATCAAAATATAATTCATTGAGACTTTCATAGTGGAAATATTCTTTGTGAAAATGAATATGATATTTTAATAAATGATTTGGGAATTAGTAAATTAACTGAGTCATTAGATAACGATGATGAGTGTTATGGGATTTTGCCTTATATTGCTCCAGAGATTTTTCAAGGTCAAAGGTATAAAAAATATACTCAAACTTCAGATATATATAGCTTTGGTATGATTATGTGGAAATTAATGACTGGTTGAACACCTTTTTGGGATCAAGTCTATGATACAGATACAGAACCTATGATTCGAATTATTGATGGTGATCGTCTTCTGATCATTAAAAATGCACCCGTAGGTTACATTGAATTAATGCAACAAATGTTGGGATTCTGATCCGAATAAAAGACCAACAGCTTATGATATTTGTGAATATATTGATAAAATCATTTTGAATGAAAAAAAAATGTTGAATAAAATTATAATAACACCAGATATTGGACCCATTATTAAAAACGATTTGAAAAATGCTATACATACAAATGGTTCAATAATCTCTTTTGAATCTACAAGACTATTTAGAAGGCAAAATATTATGGTAAGTAGAAGCATTGTTTTTAATAACTCAATAGTGAAATATCTATTATATATTTTTTTATTTCAAATTAAATAATTATTATTAATACATAGATACATAGATTATACTTCCAAAACATCGATTTTGATATATAACAATGTACATTTATTCACTACGAAAATCATATGGTACAAAACATGATTTTAATGGTAAACTGTTCAATGTTTTCATTTCATATGAATTTTTTTCAAATTCCGACAAACTTTATAATCATTTATATTATCTATTTTTAATAAGCTGAATTTTTTTTAGATTTTATAATTTAAATTCACTCTCAGAGAATTTATAACGAATATTGCAATCTAAAAGGAGAGAGCAACTTTAGTAGAGTGATTTCAGGTTTCGCTATTAAAATTTTATTTCGTTTACATCATGCTAGCCATATCCTTTGCATTAATTAATTACAATGGCTTTTATACGAAATGAATCTTTATTGTGAATTCTGATATTAAATTTTTTTCTCGACGACTTTCTATATTTAAAATAATTACAATATATGAGGACGTGTATAAAATATTTATGATCACAATTGTCGAACAAGAATAAAATTAACTTATCAAAGAATATGTGTAATCTAGTAAAACGGGAAATAAGTAATACTTGACACATTCATAAATTATAAAATTAATAAAAATTTTCAATTTATTAGATCTCAATTATTAATGTTGAAGAAAAATAATGTAGAAATTTTTTAAAAAAAAATGCTAATTATAAAGAAAACAGCAAATATACTTTTAAAAGTTTACTAATAAATAACCAAGAGTTCCTTGAATAATTCATAGTATAATATTAGAATCGTGACAAAGAAAATAGAAATTTAATTATTGAAATATTCACTAGAGTGTAAAGTCGATGATTGGTTATAATTTATGTGTTTATATACTCTTAATAACTCAATTTTAATTCTTTAGAGAAAAAATACAATATTTTCAAGCAACAATTAAAAAAGATAGATACATTATACCTTATGATAATGCCTAACTAAAAAGAATCCAAATCATTCATTTCATTTTTTTTAAACATTAAATATTTTTCTGAATACATTAAATTATACATTACCCTATAAAAATGTATCAGGTCATGATTATCTTGGATCAAATATATTTAATTTATATATTTTTTTAAAAAAAAAATAATACACAGATTGACCGTGTTTGTTAGTTTTTGCATCACAATACGTATATCGAATTTGGCAATAAAAATATGTACCATAATCAATTTTTATCAATGTTCCATTACATATATAAGAATCATGAATTAATCTTCCAGATTGTACTTCTCAACTCTGAGCCTTAATCCTATTTGGCGTTTGTGACATGAACTTAAAAATAGAACTTCTTAAAAGAATTGTACACCCAAAGAATTTGCATGAGCTTAAAGAAGCATTATAAAAATAGGAAATATCCTATCTGATACTTATAATAATCTGATTGAAAGCATATACCAGAGGAGGATAAAGGTATTGCACGGTCAAGAATTAGATAATTTTGTAAATTTTTCATAACTGAGCTATATTTTTGATAACATATTAGCTAACTATTACTTAATGAAACATTTTGTTAAATGTTTGATTAGAGTAATGACAGGTATAAAATTTAAATTCTCTACTTGCACGAAATAGGTTCTCATTAAAGGATCAGCTTATTAGCTTTTTGAATATTTAACTAATTAATAAGATGCAAGTAATCACATTATGGTCAGACAATGACATATTTTATAATTTATGATTTTTGAGTTTCTGGACCTAATTTTCTCACTGTAAGAATGGCCACTTTAGCCTTTTAACGAAAATATAATACGCAACGTTAAAAAATAGAGATTTTTCAAATTCGATTTTGCGAATTGCAACATATTAAATTAAACTATTAATAAAAATATATTTTAATACAATAGGTGACTAATATGTCTGATAAAACATGGCTCATTTACAAATGAAATTTTACTCAATAATAATTTATTAATATAATTTAATTGACCGGATACTTGAATAGTGCATTCAAAAGTAATCGCAAATCGTCTGAATCTTTTGATCATTTAAATTACGAAAATTTTTGAGTCTGGCAAACAAAGATTATAAAGCTAATTTGTATATGAGATAGTAGGAATGGGCTTATAGTATTTTATAATTCTAATATACAGAGTTATATCATTATATGAGAAACAAACTAAATTTTTATTGCAAATTATCTATAAAATATATTGATTGTAAGGTCATTAAAACTCAGCCAATCTCCACTTTCTGCTTTTTTTCTTAACATTTATCCTCCTTTTTGAAATTCAAAACAACTTCTTAACTGCTAAATTGAACATTTGATTTCCTTTTTTTAAATAAAAAAAATAAATAATGATAAATCGACAATATTGAAAATGAAAAGTAATAAACATTGTTTGATTATATTATAATTTATGTAAAAAAAAAAACTATTTTTAGTCAGATAAATAAGAAATAAACTATTTACACTAATGAAAATAAATTGTTTTAAACTTCACTTTATTTAACATTAGTTTTATTATAATATTATATTTCAGATTTAAAATAATATTCAAGACTAACGCTTTATAAAAAAAAATTAATCATTTGGGAATTTATATCTGGAATTCCTCCATTTAATGATAAAATACATAATTTTAATTTCAAGTATTTTTTTAGAGGTGAATGTCCGAATTATTAAAAATAATATGATATAGCAGATAAACCTTAGAGCAAAAACAAAGTAAATTGATAATCCACCTGTTATTGAACTCATTCACAAACATAAAATACAAGTCATTTATTTGAATTTTAAATAAAGGAATATGAAAGTTTGGTTGTAAAATTGACGTGATAAGGGAATTAGTCAAGAAATTATAATATCAATTATGATTATACAGCATATTATCTCTAAATTTGATGGAGCATGATCTAAGTAATTTGAAATTATATTTTTTTTTATGTTCCTAATTATTTAAATTGTTCAATCTAATTTTTAGAGAGAGGACCAAAATTTAAAATCATGAAAATCTTCTATTAAAAAAGAAAAAAAAAGTTGTAAGTCAGTCATATTTAACAAATATTTAGAATAAATAACTAATTAGCTGAGGATGATAAATATTTGTATAATAAAATCAAATCAATCACCATTAAACGTTAAAAAATAAAGAAAATCGTTTTTCACGTCCGAATTCAACTCGTTAATAAAGGAGTATCTGTGTCACGGTAAAAAAAAATTTAATGTGATTTTAATAGTCTTTGAGCGACAAATAAATATACTTTTTAGGCGATACGTTTATATACCTTATTTTATACATTAACTCTAAAACCGACACTAATACTGATTAACAAGGAATGAATTGCATTTCATAAAGATTATAAGGAAAAGTAAAGTAAACGAGTTCGATTCAATTTATAAATTTTGAACAGAAAGCAAATCTGTTAATCCACTCGAAATAACTGATTTGAATTGGTGGATAGCCAGGATATAAGGGAATGTAATGATTGAAATTAAGTAACGATTGGAATGAAATTTGATCTAATACATAGTTGTTCTGCCCATATTCATTTAAATAATTCCTGGATAAACGGCATAACTTGTTATCGATTTGGACTATGAATCGTATGGTTGAATTTGATTTCTAAGAAACCTTTCAATTTTCATCAATTGAAAGATGCGAGGATGGGATCATAATAATTTAATAATTTCAATTTAAAGATTTTTGAACAGGAATAAAATTTTTTTAGATTTTTACGTCAACTTTCAGTTGCACTTGTAAATTTTCATAGATTGGGATTTTGTCATAAGGATTTTCATAGTGGAAACATCTTGCAAAGTGAGGGCAATATAGGAGCAACGTCATATATTTCAGATTTCGGTCTATCAGGTCCATCCGATAAGCAAAAATCGGATGACAAAATATATGGAGTTTTACCATATATTGCTCCAGAAGTCTTGAATGGGGATCTTATACTTTGTCGTCTGATATTTACAGTTTTGGTGTAATTATGACTGAATTTTCATCTGGAAATCTTCCATTTTATAATAGAAAGCATGGTTTAACTTTAGCTTTTGATGTATGTAATGGACTTCGCCCTGAATTTGGAAATGGAACTCCTGAATTTTTTAAGAAATTGGCTTATAGATGTATGAATGCAAATTCAAATCAAAGACCTAAGGCTTACGAATTGTTTTGCATACTGTGCTTTTGGAATATATCTATTGATTTTTATGAAACGTATAAAAATACTAAAAAAGATGGATATTATGGAAAAGAAATAAAAGAAGCATTTGAGGAAGCAGACAAAGAGATACCAAGTATATCAAACTCGCGTACAACGGATCCTGATGCTGTATACGTTAGTAGAGAATTTTCATTTCAAAATATAACCCAACCCATTAATTCATCATTTATAACTTCATATCTTGAAAATGATGAGAAGAATGAAGGTATGTTATATAAAATTATCATTTGTAATGATCATAATTTAATACTAACTAATATTATTGTAATAAAACAAATTAAGATTCTCAATTATTTGGATTAGAAATATCTAGCCAATTACTACAATTAAATGGTGATATTTTATTTAAAAATAAAAGCCAATAATTTGAATATTTTAAAATTAAATGTTATGTAATTATTTGCTATAAATTAATTTCTATATAATTGAATATAAATTATGATAAGGTCAATACATGAACTAAGTTTGTCAATTACATAATAATTAATGAGTTATGTAACGCTTGGAATTGATGCGGTTTAAAATGTAAAAATAAAAACTCAATATTTAATTCTCATATATTAATAAATCACTGGATATTCGTGGTTGATAATAATAAAATAAGTATTTAAACACCACACCACATTATAATAAGGTATTTACTTAGAATAACGGAATATCACCGTAGTCACGTGTATAATTGCTTGTACCACAATTACGTATTAATTACGTACATCAATTACTATGACTATAAAACTTTCGTCATTCTTATTTCTCTTTATACTTTCGTCATCCTCGTCATCCTCATCCTCTCTTTTATACTTTCGTTATTCTTATCCTCTCTTTTTATGTGACCTTTATCATTTTCAACCTCGATCAATATCTTCATTACTTTTATTTCCTATAAATATGGATGGTAAGTGATTTGTTTGAACTTTGTTTTATTTTTGTTAAAAAAAAGTTTCTTATCTTATTTAAAGACGACCAAGATAATGAAATAAATATGATAGGACAATATAATGAAGTTCAGCCTATTCAAACCAATGAAATTAATGTGGGTGATAATTTTATTTCATGGGAAGATGCTGAAATAAAACTTAATCAATATGCAAGGTTACTTGGATTTTCTCTACGCCGTAAACGGGTTGAATGTGATAATAATGGAATTTTCAAACATTCTTTAATTAGTCGGGCTCCCTTCGGTCGCCGGAACCTTGTAAAAAAATTTCACAGAATGTAGTGCAATCCAAATTTAATACATACATCATGCTTTTTATTGATCTCAATTAGTTTGAAATAATACATTTTTAATTTTTTAACGCCAAATTTAAATTTGATAGTATCACGTGATGATGCGGTGACAATCACCTCCGGTTACAGTTAGAAAAATTCTTATAAATAATATCTAGAATTTTTATTTTTATGTTTTTTGTTGTAATTAATAATCTTAGATAAATTTTTTAAAAAAATTTAAAATTTAAAATCATCCCCTGTGAAGTTATTCTAATCTCTACAATTTATGATAAAAAATTTTCACATTTTAGTCTTAAAGAATTGATTTATTTTCACACACGATAAAAAAATATAAAAAATATCACGAAAAAATCCGAAAAATCATAATCCTTAAAATCATAATCTCGAAAAGTTCAAATAATCAAAATTAATGCATTGAATCAGCAATTTGTTTAATTAATAATGTAATATTAATGTAATTTGTAAGCAATTCGTATATATTTCTAATAAATTTTTTTTCTATTGATAATAAATAGTAAATAAATAAACATAAATTTATTTATAAAATGAACGAATTATTCCACCCAAAAGTGAAACGATAAAATAATGTTCTTGGTAAAAAAACGAAAAAGAAGGTACATTTTATTAGTGTTGTGAGAGAAGAAATTCAGCAAATTGTAAGGAAGAGCAACTATAAATTTAATTAACAATTTACATCACCTTTAAAAATTTAATGATCACAATAAATTCCCTCAAGCTGGTTGTGCTGAAATTTCAGAAAGAACTAGCCGAACTGCACAAATTATACAACAAATATTATTGGTACTTCGGATGAAATTTATCCCTATATACCATCACAAAATGCTCTCCGTATGAAAATCAAGCGAGACGATAAACCATCCCTATAGCCTTCGATTCATATTATATTTCAGTTAATAATATGATCGGTTATATGAAGTTTGAGAAATTAAAAGAACATCACACTTTCTTTATCTAATCAATGAAACTTTTAAAATGTTATTAAATTATCAATAATGATATAAATTATCACAGGATTTTCACATCCAATAAGTAAAATTCTTGTAAGAATAGGAAAAGACAGTAATATATAACAGAAGAAGCCTATTACTTGGGACCATCGAAGGATTTGACATATTATGCAGTGTGTAAGGTAATATCTGATAATGGCTTTAAAGAAGCTCATGTGACCAGCGATCTGATCACATAAGTCATGCCAACACGCAGTTTAAAAAGTGAAATCAGAGTTACTTATATTAAAACTAATCTATGCATTATTACACACGAATGTACATGTACATGTACAGTACATCATCGTCAAAGTTAGGTTTATTTAGAAAAAAAAATTTGCTGGGCTGGTTAATATGTCCGATCTTGAAAAATTTAAGAAAATCTTGATCAGATACTTTTCCTATAATCTATAATTGATTTTAATTTCTAGGCTGTCCTTGTCAAAATATATAATATATATAATGGTTTCTCTTGGGAATTTAGCAAGCGTACCCTTCCCTTTATGTTTAGCAACAATATGTTCCTTCCCTTTTGTATCATTGCGATATTATTATTCTCGATATTTTATTATAATTCATTATTATTATTACTTCTCTAGGCGTTAATTAACTAGCAAGCATTAATTGATTTAATAAAACGGAATTTCGGAAGTGAAAGTTTTAAAGCAACACTTGATTAATTGATTTTATTATAATTGCTTATATTTTTCCTTTGGCTATAAATATAAACGTAAAGAACTGAACAAAACAATATTTACCAGACTTATATGATCTTGACTATGATTTAGATAATGATAATTGACATGCAAAAAAGGATAGGTTACCGCTATATATTAATACAATCCAACTGTTAAATATTTATAATATAATTCTCTTGGTGAAGTGGTTTCATCAAATTTGTTATTTTAAAATAATTTTCAAATTGGCTTTTCAGTATGACGTAATACTCCAAGTTAGTTTGATCAACTTGCTAGTGACAAACGGTGAGTCAAGTGCAACTTACAAATAATACAATAAATTAGATGATATCAAAGAAATAACAATTCCCAATTCTTTATCGAATCTAATTCACAATAGTACACTGGTTAATAAATTTTCTTTTGAATAGTAAACGTTTATGATGTGATTTATTTATCGTAATGGGAGTAATTCCCATAAAGAAATGATGATCCATGTTTCAATTTAAAAAATTTTTAATTATCATTTTTTTTGAACACGATATAAAAATTGTCATTTTTTTTTAATTTTTTTTTATATTCATTGTGCCGGAAAATTACAAATATAGTACATAAATAATTCTTGGTTCGATCTTTGCATTCGTTTTTGGTTTTAAAACCACGAAGTCGCTTTCATTTCTTTTTTCCATAAAAGTTCAATTCGTCGTCGAAAAGCTGATAAACAGCAGCAACAATATCTACTGCTGCTACTTCCTCTACTTAATATCTCTACTAGAGGATGGAACCGGTTTGGTATAATTCGATTTAAATTCGGTTTAAAACCGGTTGATTGCGAAAGTTCGAATTTAGTGAACTGGAAGTTTGTTTAATGTATAACTGTTAAAACTCGTTAATTTATCTTATTATTTTGACAAAAATTATGATTTATACTATATTTTATTAAAAATAAATGATGCGAATCATGTGCGATCAAAGGTTAATAAATTTTTATATAATGAAATTTAAATTTTTGAATTTGTACATTTTTTTTGACGATATTCTTTCGTTATATTATATATTTGTTTTGTGCGATTATAATGAACTTTTAATTCGAATTTAGATAATACTTCAGCAAATTGATATTACATCTTTAGAGTGATGGGACGTAAGCAAAAGCAGCTTTTATATTTTATCACAACTTGCAAAATAATATCTATTCATTCCTGCAACTTCTGTACCTAGCGAAGACATTGATTTAGACGCAAGTAATTATAAATATTTCAGCAAAACGCATCCGGATTTGTGAATCAAAATTTTCAATTTAATTTTTATCTATCATTTAAACATGCAATTAGCTTAATATTATAAAAATTTGTTAATATTATAAAACTTTTTAAAATTCGGTCTTTCGGGTTTATTGTGACCGAATGCTTGCTCGGTTCGGTTTAATCGGTTTATTTAAATTCGTTTTAAATTCGGGTCTCGAATTATAAAAGAGTTTAAACCGGATTATGTAAAAAAAAGTTCCAACCTCTAATATCTACCTTCTTCACCAACTATCAATGAGAAAATAAGAGTAGCGAAAATGCTAGATGAATTAAAAAGATCTATATTCGGATATCAAATCTATTTTGACGACTATTGTCAACTTATAAAGAATTTTGGCAGAAAATCAGACCGTTTGAACCAATATTTCCAAAACTATTTTATAAGGATATAATCGGATATCATTTCGACCCTTATACACCAATAGATATCTTATTTTTCCTCAAAGATGTAATTTATCATTAATAATTCATTTCTTGCTGAAAAAGACCTTTTTATGATTTATATATTTTATAAATTATTTTATTTTAATTGATATTATTTTTAAATCTTGTAAATAAATAATTTTCATAACTATTTCTAATATTTCTAATGAAAAAAAATATAATTTTTGTACTTAGTTATATTAAAATCCTATAACATATGGTAGTAAAATTGAATATAAAAAGTTTCCGGTCAGTATTAACCGTGACGTGATTACTGGTGTTAGACCTGGAATCTCTCAAAACTAAGCTAACAAATCAAATATAACTTAATATCACAATTATCTCAAAGGCTTTCCCATGAGAAATTAACAATTAACAAACAAAACAATTTACAATTCACTTAATATGATTCACTTGTGCAGTTATTATCATGATCAATCCTATGTTGGAGACAAAAAGAAAGTTGATAGTGTAAAATAGTAACTTTATTAATCTGTAGAATTATAAGTCTAGTCTCAAGACTTATTCAGAAATCTATCTGATCGAACTCTGTCGACTCAAGATCAACTTACAGGTCTATTTATATAAGATTGCTAACTAGCACTATACTACACTTTTTGATAAGTATAAATAATACATATAATGAAAGCTAGATAATATAATATAAGTAATAAAAAAAGAATATATAATATTTATAATAAAAAGTAAACTATTCAATACATATATTATAAAGTTGATCAAATGATACATGTATTACATATTTAGGGAATGGAAAAGTTCAGGTCCAGGACTTTAGGACTTAGACTTTGATCTTGGTCTTGGTATGACCTGATCCTAATTTTTAGGACTTAATTTAGACAGTTCCAATTTGGTCTTTATATAAATTTTAATAAATAATATAAATTAAAGTTTAATTTTACAGATATTTACATATTGCAATTTAATTATAATCACATGAATATGTAGATCGATTAGATTCTAATTAAACATTACATATTGCATCTTTTTATTATAAAATTATTCAGCAAAAATGACTTATTTGAACTATGATTTTGAAGATTTAAATGATATATAATAATAAATTTAATAATATAAAAATAAATAGCAATTTAAATTTGTAATATGTTAATTATAATAAATTATTAATAATAATTAAATAAAATACAATAAATTTAAATATTATAAATGATTAATTAAGATATTCAAATATAATTCACATTTATAAATTTTAAAGGATATTATACTATAAGGAATAAATTAGTTTAAAGGGTATATAATAAATTTTTAATGATCTAATAATATTGAATATTTAATCAAAAAGATGTTTTTTTAAAAAAAATAACGTATACACATTTACGTGATGTTAGTTGTTTACATTATTTATATTGTTTATTTAATAAAAAAGAAAACATGATCACATTTTTAACAGAATTAAAAACTATATATAGAGGCAGTATCCATAGGAGTGGAAGTCGAGGGCGTTAATGGTAAAATTAAAGTATTTTTTGTATAAAATATATGAAATTTAAGAAGGTTTTTATTTCTAACAAAACTTTTAACTACACATTAGAATTTTAAAAGAGAAGTATCATTTAAAAGAGAAAAAGAAGTACATAATCTAGCATCATTACAATTATTAATAAAATGGAAATTATGAAATAATGTTAATTTAAAAAATGAAAAAATTATAAGTTTTTAAAAAATTTTCAAAAAATTTTAATCTTTTAATAAAAAATCATTGGCATTAGAAAGCTTAGAATTGGAAGAATTAGGAAATTCTAATAGCTTGTAATCTTAAATAATATTTATTTTAGTATTATACTTTTAAAAATATTATAATTTAACAGTCTAGACTCAGTCTTGATTACAATCCTATATAAGATATAAGACTTTTATAAAAACTAAGTCGGTCTGTCCATATACCAGGACTGACAGATTCTAGGACTTTAACTGAACTTTAGCAAACCTTTCATACCTTATACATGTTTAACATACATCACTTTCATGATTTTCAGTACAATTAAAGATCATTTGATATGTGACTTATACCAGTAAAAAATAACAAGTATGACAGATAGTGAGTTTTAATAACAAATAAATTCAAAGTTCCTGCAGATAGATATGGACTAATTAAATCAAAACTATATGAATTCCTTATAAAAATTTAGAATTAATCAATTTTTTATAACCTTTATATATAGCTTATAATAAAATTAATTTTTATAAATTTCCTAATAAATTAATGTATTTTTAAACTTTTATAACTTTGAATCCTTCTTTGATTTTTCTTTCTAAATTCTGTAAAAAAAATTTCAAATATGTATTTTTTCATGTGATATATTCCAAAAAGATTTACAATTTGAAAAAAATAAAGAATTATTTTGAGTACTATTCTATTATAAAAAAATTTATTAAGAATATTTTCAAAAAAGGATATTTCCTTATTTTTAAAGTTATTATGTATGAAAAATGCCTCAAATTTCAAAAAGTGCCTATGCACATAAAATACAGACCAAAAAGTTAAAGCAAATAAAGTAATAAAAAAAGAAAATAAATAAAATACAAAAAAGCAAATACAAGAAAATATATATATAGGAGTTAAGCTATTAAAAGATTATGAACTTTTCTAACTAAAATTAAGATTTGATTCATATTATTATATAGTATATAAACTTTATTTAGTTAAATCTTTATATTCGATTATCTTATCAAAATTTCTAATAACAGTCAAAAAATCTAAAATTAGATTTTAGAAATAATCAATACAAAATTTGGATATTACCATTATTATTAAAAAGTTTCAGTTCATTTTAAAGTTCAAAATTTTTAGTTATATAAAAATACAACCATCATTGATAATTTAAATGAATATTTAAATGAGATCTAAAGGTATATACAGTATATCTCTAGTTTTATTGAAAAAATACTTTTTTTTTTTTTAAAAAAAAATAAACATAAAAAAATAATTGTAAGTAATTATTTTAAAAATTATTTTTTTCTTTAAATAAAGAATGTTTCATTAAAAATCATTTTTAGTAAATCAAAAATTATTTTCTAATAAAATTAGTGTAACTGTAGGATGATTTCAATAGCAAAATCTCAAGAGTTATAAAATTAATTTCAAGTATTACAAAAATTAATGTAACAATTTCTCATAGAATAATTTTATCAATAAATTTTATATATTTTATAATAGCAAAAATTTTAAATATAAATGTTTTTCAGTAGAAAGGGAGGAAATTACCAAAAATTTTTTTACTTTATAAATTAAATATTTTTTTAGTAAAATAAATTAGATTTAACATTAACTCAAAACAAAAATTTTTTACAGTAGTTGCCTATCTTTTTATTGCAAAACATTGTCATGATGGTTTCGTGGCTTCAAATAAAATCTCAAAAGGGGTAAATAAAACTAAGACAATTACTCAAGGAATCAC
>CAJVPQ010001362.1:0-18606 GCA_910591825.1 Funneliformis caledonium
TTGTTTTAATATCCAATTCAGGTGCCAAATAATTGATTCCTTTTACTTGACATAATACTTTTAATTCATCATTAGTTGGTTGTGAAGATTTAATATAAATCATTAAGGCACGTATTTTTTTAATTGAATTACTAATTATATCAATTCCCTTAGCAACTGCTAAATTTAAAATATGTGCAGCACATCGATAATGAGAAAAATTTAAATTATTAAATTCTTCTTCAAGTTGTTCTGCTATAAAATTACCACAAGTAATCATTGAGCTTGCATTATCTGTTGTTAAAGCTAATGCTTTTTCTGCTAATTCAAATTCATATAAAACCTCCATTATAGCATCTGTTATATTAATTCCATTATGACGAACTGTCATTAGAATAATATCAAGTAAAAATGTTTTTAATTTTTAAGAATCATTAACATAATGAATTGTAAGACTAAGAAATGCTATATTGTTAGATGCGGTCCATATATCACTAGTGAAAGTTACTTTTCTCGGTATTTTACTTGTTACTAATTTTTCTTGCTCTCTTTTACTTTGAAATAATGCTAATATTTGATCTTTAATTGTATGTCGATTATGAAATCGATATCTAGGATCAAATTTATTAATCATTTGTCTCCATTCCTCATACTCTACAACACTGAAAGGTTTCATATCACATATAATTCAATTAATAACATATTTGTCATGCTCTTGCTGTTCATTTTCAGAATGTGGATCATTGCGATAATCATGTAAGGTTCTTTGTCGTTGCTTAGGTGCTACAATTTTATGAGAATTTAGGTGTCTTCTTAAAGAAGAAGTTCCTGTTGATGATAAAAATACAGTTTTGCATCCCTTACAAGTAGAACGATTATTGTTAAGATCAAAATGCTCCCATACAGTTGATTTAGAAATTCCTTTTTGTTTTGACCTAATAGATCACGATATTATTAATTCCTCTTGAATATCAGAATCAGCATCATCATCTCTTATTTCATCATCTTCCTGAAAATCTTCTTCATCTTGAATAATTGTAGCGTTATCATCTTTAATAAAATAAAATAATGTGTAAAAAAAAAAGAAAGCGTGAGGATTATTTTTAAAAAAAAAAAAAAAAAAAAATTTAACCTTGATTTTCCATTTTACCGTCGCTAAATAATTAAAGTTAATGTTAAAAGTAAAATCTGCGATTGTTACATAAATAAAAATTTTATGTATCACAGATCATTATATTATATATGTAAATTGCAATATAATAACTGGTCCTAGACCGGTCTTCAGTATATAGACTGAGGACTGCAGGACCAGTCCAATTAACCAGTCCATGATCAGTCTTACTAGGACTGATCCAACCCTACTTTTTTATATTTGAAGTTAGAATACTTTTAACCTATTATTTATGATAGTTTGCCTATCTATATGAATACATACAGATCCATATTTTTCATAAAGAGTTTTATAAAGAGTTGAAAAAAGGTCCTCAAAAATTTCTGCAGTAAAATTTCTATGATAATCTACTTAGTTAGGAATAATATTTGCTTCTTTAATAACATCAGAAATGTCATTTTATTCTTCAGCATTATTTCTTTTTCTTTCTCTATTACTTGGAGGTTTAATTGTTAGATCCCAAATATGGACAGAATTAGAAACAAGTTCACCATTTAGCTTATTGAAAGATCCATTTTGAAATACAATAATTGCTCTAAAAATTATCACCAACAGACCATGCCTAGGTGCCAAAACAACACTATGATAAGGAACCTATGTATTGCGAGTATTATGATGTAAGTGGCAGTATGATTCATTAAGAAAAACTTCTGGATGACGTGAAATAACATTTTGGCCTTTTAAATTGGCAAAACAAAAATGAAAATAATGACTATGAAATGCAATATTATTTGGTGATTTATGAAGGAGATTTTACGTTTTTCCTGACTATAATAAAAGCCTAACTGGTATAGTATTCGAAGAAGCTTCCATTTAAAAATTCATATCCTTTTTTAGCAAGAAACTGTCATAAGATATATGTAGAAAGTTGTTTAGCCGTTTTGTTAGAATTTAAAATTTTTGTATACAAAATTTCTGAAATATTTTTATCGAGTTACAATTAAGGGTTTTATGCGGTATAAAAGTATTATTACTACGCTTGTTCCAATCTGCTACAACCACTCTAACTATACTTTCTGATATATTTAATGTATCAGAAACCCGCTTGCGTAATGTGATCTTCTGATAATTCTCTGTTTTAAAGTTAACCCCCGAAAAATAATTATAAACGGAAATTATCATTGACTTTTCATTATCAATTAATGATGCACCACTTCGTTTTATGAGAAAACTATGGGTAATAAAACAAAAAACTATAGTGAAAATATTTATTCAAAGCCATTCTAATATATATATTTTTCAACCTATTTATTTTAGCTGTACAATATTTTTCTTAACATAAATCTTTCCTTTTTAGGTGAGATACAAATCTTTTTGCACCAGCTCATATGTGAATATATAAATAGAAGTCGAACAGCTCAAAGGAGTTAAACAGGTGTTAGATACTTTGATGAGTTTTACACTCATTTTTAGAAGAGACTTAAAGATTCATTCGATAGAATCCGTAATATGAATATATTCAGCTGCAAATAAAGTAGGAGAAGAACTTCCCTGCATCTTCCATTAAGGAAGTTGAATGGTTACTAGGCTAAAGTTCATCTAGCCAAAGCAATCAAAGAAGTCGAACACGTTTGGAATCTCTAACTTGAAATCTATCTCAGGCTCCATCTTTATCTTATAACAAAAATAGTGATACAAGAAATCTGACTGGAAGAAGAAATAACACAGTGACTTCACCCATCCAACCACCATCTTATGAAGCTTCTACTGAAAATCAACAATCATCGAATAGTATAAAGGGAATATAAATAGTATCAGGTGATAGTATGAGGAAATGTCTCTAGATTATACATAGCGTCTTACCTTCGGTTAAATATATTTGAAAATTAATAAAGGACATATATATTTTTTTTAGCTTGTATAAATTCTGTATGAACTATCCATCAAATAAATAAAACTGGTTTAATACAATTCATTTGCATCAATTTCAAATTTTAGTTATGTGATTTTTTTTAATACACATAAATTTTATTTTGATTTTCATTATATATTATATGTTAACCTTATGAAAACATTATTTTGCTTCATAGTAATTTTTTTTGCTTCCTCCTAGTATTGATTATCTTACTTTCAAAGAATATCCTGCAAGTATAAAATGAATTCATTAAGAATTTGAGAAGTAAAAGTACAAGGATTTCTTCGCAGGTTCACAACTATATTGTCTTCTTGAACTCAATATACTGTTACAATTTGATTGAGGGAATCAATCAAAATACCTTCCTAGATAAAATAACCATAATAATTAATAGCAATAACAAAATAAAAATAAAAAATAATTAGTCACTTACTTCAACATCTGTATTCATATAATCTATCATTTTTCAGTGATAATAATCCTCAGATCGTTATTTGAATATATTTTCACAACAAAATTTGGGGCAAATGAGGGAAATGCTTCGTTTTGATCATTAACTGATAATGCATTCCATCTGCAATAAAAAAAGTTAAAAAATGTATAAACATGTAAACCACTTATATAATATATATATATAATGAGAAACTTTGTTGTGAGAAAAATGAAAGCATCTGGATCCTGAACAGTAGGATTTGGTAGAGGTAAATTATAACATGTCTATGGTTAAACATATTTTAAAAGAACATTATATTAGAGCGGACATTAAGAAAAAATTCTCGTGATTATTACAAAACATACCTGATTACTTCTGAATATTCCAACAAGTCTACGGTTATTTTAGCACTATATGTCGACTTTAGTAATAAGATAAGATTCTCTTTGACCTATTTTATTATATCATAATTCAGTATGGAAAAGAAACGTTTGTTGACATTCTAACAAAAAATAGCATACCAGTTTGTGCGCTAACAGGCATTATTATAATTTTGTTATCAGCTAGATTGAGTTTATAAGAGGAAGGGAGTATTGTTGTGAGTTCTTCAAAGTCTTTAATAGTAATAGAGGCACTATCAACATGCGTTATTTCAAGTTTATTCCTATCCAATTCGTAAGAACAAAGGATTATTTTCTTGAGTTTTTCAGAAATGAGTTTTTCAGACATTTTGAATATAACGTAAAAGTATGTATAGAAGTATTTTAAATCTGATCATTTAATTTTCAGTGATAAATCGAAAGCGTCACAAGTCATATGATGTAGTAATAAGTGATGCTCAAATATCAATAAAGTTTTGCTCATAGTTTAGGCTTTATTTATGGGTGAGTGCTGTAATATGAGTATTTTTTATCGATGCTAACTACTATTCATAATTCGTCTTTGGTCCAAAAATAAATTTTATATACTATAATCCATATACGTTTCTTTATTATACTCATCATACTAACCCACAGATTTACTTTTCTTGCAAAAACTGATCGGTGTTATACTTCGCTCAAACACTTGAACATTATATAGATAAAGTGCAGTAAATTTGTTATTAGATAGCAGACATCGAAGAGATCATTAACTTATATGCAGAAATACCTACTTTTCATCCTGATTATAAACTTATTATAGATAAAATACTACCAAGTCTAATCAAAAAAAACTTCTGATCAATTACTTAAAATAAAGCGCAATCCCGTTTTGCCAAAAGACATTACAGAAAAAAGTGATCAGATTGAGCAATATTTGCATAATAAAATAATTATTTATGAACAAGCAAAAAATTGAAGGGCTTTTGTTTATAGTATAGATACTGAAATGCAAATAGAGGATAGTAGTTTTTCTGATAAAGCAATTCAAACAGATTCTTTGGATAAAGCAATCCAAATAGAGGATATTGATTTTTTAGGGCAAATTAAATATGATATTAATTAATGCAATAAGCATTTTATCTAATATCTAATTTCTATATTATTCTCAATTTTAGTATATTTTTTTTCTGACTTCAAATTGGGTTAGCCTACATCTTTTGAAATCTTTTGGCTGAAAAAAGACTGAAGTTGCAAAACTATGGATTGAAAAAAACCATGTTCTCAAAGTTGGCTGGAATGCCTGGTACCTGATAATAGATCTAAAACAGAAAACAAATCATGTGATCATAGGGAGAAAATTAATGATCAGGCTAAATATGAACTTATTATTCTGCAAAAGCAACTGCTTAAATATAATAAAGAAACCTTTGGCTGATTTATGCAAAATCTAACTAGGGATTATGAGAAACGAATTAAGAAAAATAATCAATTGTGCCAGGAGATTAACAAAATGAAGACACAGATACAGGGGATAGAAAAAATCCTTGCTGTTATGAAATCATCAAAATAAAATTAGCCGATCATCCCATGATCTAGAAACCACTTAGCGTCATAATAGTGCTAGGATAGTGTCATAGAACTGGTAGGAAACTGATGTAGCACAAATTTCTTGACATTTTCCTGGTATTTTTTTCCAGAATCTAAATCTCAGCAAATTTTTTTAGATAATTCTAGGCGAAAAGTTTTGCTGAAAATATATGGAATACCCAAACTTCTAGGATAATATGGATTTCTTGGAATTCTTAGTTAGGAGTATCCATCTGAACATTGAGGAGTTGCTTACTAAGGAGATTAATAGATATCATAATAAAAAAAATCGTTAGAAAATTAAGATTAAAGCTAATACCTCTTCTAATAGTTCTAGTACATTATCTTAGTTAGATAGATTTGAAAAATAGTTAGAGAAATGTGAGCTTCATGTACAGCAACGGGAGAATAATATTAAGAAACTATTGAGGCTCAGGTTGCTAAGGAACATAAACATTTAAAAGATAAATATGATGCTTTTAAGTCTTGTCTAGAGAGTGAATATAATAATTGCATAGTAGATATGAAACAAAAGACATATTCATTTAAACATCAATTGAAATTCTAGCATAATTCATGCTCAGTTGAATTAGAAAAGCAATATAAATCTCATATCTCTGCTTTGGATAAAGCTAATACAGTAAAAGATAAGGAGATCAGCAAGTTATTCTCTACTATTTCTTAGCTTAAGAATAAAAAACAGAATATAAAGAAGACCGCTGAGTCTGTATGTAAAGATTTAGAGAATATTATCTTTGCTAAGGACTTAAAGATTATTACTCTCAATGATAAGTTTATTTCTTATAACCCTCATATTGGAAGAGATGTAATAATAGAACTAAATTCATATTTTTCCTATCATGACACTGAATTATGAACTGGAAAGCAGGGAAAAGCAAAGAATGATATAAGTATTTGAAAAAGATATACTTTCTGGATATGTGTCTGATCATTTAAGTTTATTTCAGTTTGACTCCTTTTTTTTCCATATTCATCAAAAAAAATATTTGAACTATTACCTATTTTATATAAACCTTTTCTATTATGAAATCAGAAAATCATAGATTATAATGTCAAGTTGTAGATTTGTAATATGAGAATACATATGGGGCCTTTGCAATAGAAAGGGAGGAAACTCCAAAAAAATTAAAATTTTAGTTTATAAGCCAAAAATGTTCCAAATACTATAATTTGTTCAGATTTATTATTAACTCATTTTTTATTTTTTTTTGAGTTTCCTCCCTTTCTATTGCAAAGACCCCATATATGTAAAAAATTACAGAAATACAGGATGAAATAATCTCATTAAAACAGCAAGTTATCAATTTTAAAAATGAGATTATAAGACTTAGTCCATCTAAGTCTAGTAAAAATAAGACTGAATCAAGTGACTAAAATAATAAATTATTTGATGATGAAGAATATTTTATAGCAGATGAAGGACTAGATAATATATTTGACCGCTATTATAAAACTTGTAAGTATGATTTTAAATATCCTTGTAGATTAAACGTCATAAATGCAAAAAAGTATAACTTTTAAGCTAATGTTAGCCGAATAGATATCATATTTTTTTCACTAATCTGATCAGTTGTTAGGTTAACCTGATCACTTGTTAGACTAATCTGATCACTTGTTGAGCTAATTCAATTACTTGTTATTTGTTTACTATATATATTTTTTAACTTTAAATGTTTTTTAAGAATTGAAGGATAACAGAATTCTTTATCACAATATATACATGTCTGATCAACTATTATTTTTTACAGATTTCTTCTTTCTTATAGTAAAAACATTACGCTAGAATTTGTGAACTAATAGGAGGATAGTAATAGACTTTCCATTACATGTAGTCTTAAATTCTTCTTTTATTAAAGGCTCTCATCTAACTCAATATTGCCATTGAGTACTAAGAATTACTAAAGATTTAGCATTTTTATTCTGATCCTTTTCTGCAGGTATAACAAAAACTTCATCCATAATAGTAGTATTATTTTCTCCTAAACTAATTGTTATGGAAATATTCTCTATAGTGACAATTGATATAGATTGACTTGCAACCCCATTAAGCCTATGAATTTTTTTCCTATTAATTTTAATACCTAAAAGCTCTTCGACAAGTTTAGCAATATTATCTGAAATATAGAAGAATCTGAACCTGTATCAATCATTGCATATAGTATTACCAAATCTCCTATTTTATAATAAATAGTCGCAACATCATCAGCATCCTTTATTTGTAAAAAATTTATTTCTAAAGGCTTAGGCCAATATATTTGACTATTTTTTTTTCCAACTGAATGATATTGCACATATGCCTTAATAGCATGATTCAAAGTATGCCCGCTTTCTGAATGATTATTATCTGGCAATATTTCTATTTTCATAATATTATTTGCCATTCTTTCAGCTTGGTGCAGTCCCTTAAGAATCTGCTCTTTCTGAACAAATGTAATCTAAGAAGGAGACAGAACTTGTAAAAGAGGCTTCTGCTTGGTATTTACTATTTGTAATAGCGGAAGCAAGACCTCTTATACTTTTTTTGTAACATTCTTTTATGCTAATTCTTTTCTTTTAACTATGTTATCTGATATAACAATATTCAAGCAATGGTCTTTTATTTTGAGGTATATTGTATTAATAAATTTCAAAATTTCTATAAGAATCTCTTTAGGATAATGGGGGACTACTGATGATATTATAAATTTTAAGGTTATTTGATACATTTGATCTATAGCTATGCAAAGTGCCTTATGACTAATTATATTGCTCGATACTTTGGTATTTTCAGCATGAGATTTAGAAGTAAGGGACTTCTTGGTTGCTCTTTTTTTTTCATAGATACTTCACTTCGCTTCACTTTTTTTTTACAGCATAGCAATTTCAGGATTTATCATCAATATTATCATCATCATATTCATCATCATCTTCAATTTTCTCTTTTTCAGGATACTCTTCCTCTTCTACTATGTATTCTTCAAAGTCTTTAGGATATTCTATTTCATCTTAGTATATATAATTAACTTTTTTAGTTTGCTTGCCTTTAGAATAATTAACCTTTGTATGATCAGCCTTTTTATAGACAGAGTAATGCCTGATAAGTTTGCTTAATACTTTGTTTAGTATTACCTTTCTAACTACTTTCTTTATAGTATAGATACTTTTAAGTGTAAATGAGCTCTTTCTTACATATGCTGTTTTGTTTGCTTCTAACTTCTTTTTAAGTTCTTTATAAATAAAATTTTCTAATAAAAAAATCAATATAGAAATTAATCTTCTAAACTGGCTAGAAGCTTTTCTAAAATAATATAGAAATTAAGATTTTAGAGTTTTTAGAAGCTTTTCTAATATAATAAAAATTGATATAGATTTTACAAGTGAATAAGATACACAAGATCATTGGAGGTTAGTGACTTCATCCTAAAACTTTCACAATAATATTATGTTAAGAAGTAGATTAGTACAAATAATAAATTATGCAATAAGATTGAAGATATGAAGTTGCAAATATATATAGCGGAAAAAAGAGCTAGCATCTATAAAGTCAGATTCTTCTTATTAGTTGTGATACATTTTTTCTTATATTTTTGTAAAATAAGATCTTGATCAAAATTACATGCTTTTTTAGGATTTATATAAATTAAAGTTCTCTCATATTTTTATATATTTACAAAAAAAATGTCATTTTACAGACCTCATTCAAAGTCCTAAAGTTTTTGTAGAACTTTACCTAGAAAAAAGTGAAAACACGTGAGTCTATCAAGTTCAAGTATATATTAAGAAAAAATGTTTTACTTTCATCTGGATCTATATTGTTTTCAATAGAAAATCTTTTAGGCCTATTTCTTTACAACATCAACGGTATTCTTCATCAGCAAGTATAATAGATAGAAATTACTCATTATATATGATACAAAGATTATTCCTCAAATTACTAATTATATTGCAAAATTTGTATAGAAGTTTCTGATATGAAGTTGGAACACCTTCTATATCACGTCTTTAGCGTAGAGTTGTTCTATTCTTAGAAAGTTTTGTGATGTATTGTTGGAAAGTTTCTCTAGACTTTTTTAATAAATATTTTTTATGTACATGAGCACGCTGAGCCTTCTCTTCAGCTATCAAACGCGCTTCAAGTTCTTCATAAATCTCTTCAGCTACTTTACGTCACTTATTATTTTTCTTATTTTGATCATATGCTAAATGCGTCTCATGAGCCTCTTTAGCCACTTTCGCTTCTTGTCTATATCACGTGAATGTGGTGTCTTATTTTCTTTATCATTCTTTTTGAGTGAATTCGCAAAAATTTGTTTTATGAATTATGTATATAAAGCATGTTTTACATTATTAATTTTAAAGATAAGAAAAAGAAATGCAATCAGAAGCATTAAGCATTATCAGCTATCTTACCATATTATAATTAGATATAGACATTATTAAATTGTAAACTTTATTAAATGAATTAAATGAAATATTAAATATGAAAGAATATTTAAAAAATGTACGCAAATAAAAGAAATGTTCATAATTTAACACATTTAACAAAAAAAAAGTGATTCAAGTCGCTAACTGAGAAACATTCTTTGATATCACGTGACTTTTATATTAAAATGACAAAGATACTTGTAAATGCAAGTTAACGATCTACTGCTTTTGGTATTATAAACGAAATGTATTTTAATATCGAAACAATTTTGTATTATTATAATCGTTAAAAAAAAAATTTTATTATAATAATGATTTATAACAGATATATATATAATAAAATAAAATTTACAAAAATGATACAAATTTTATTTATTTATATTTATATTAATACAAAAGTTAAACAAATAACATATACTATAATATTCTAATAAATTGATTGATCGACACTATGAAAACCAAAAAGTTTGTATAACATTAAAATGCAATAGACTTAAACAGTTTCCGTTTCTCTAGTTTATTATTGGGATATTTCAAATGATGCCAGTTATTTAGCCTCACTATTAGATTTGCATTACAAAATCTAAATTATTTAGAAATTGATGAAAAAATTCACATTATACAAAAACTTTATGATGAGTATGAATCAATGAAAAATGCTCCTACAACAATTCTTCTAACGTAAATAAAAGCACTTGTTTATATAAGCAATATTACCAAAATTGTCTTGATAAAAAAAGAAGATTAACAAATAGGCTTTCTAAAGAAAATGAAATATCAAAATATTTAGCAATGCCAATGGCTTGGAAGTGAAAAAATCCATTAGAATGGTGTACAAAATTTTCCAATTCTTTCTCAACTTGCTCGAAAATATTTGGCTATACCTGCTGCTTCTGTAGCAAGTGAAAACCTATTTTCAAATACCGGACACCTCATTTTTCCTTTTAAAAATCGTCTTGATCCTGCATTAGTGACTAAAATGCTGTTTTTAAAACTTAACATGAAGATTTGCACCTGACTGGAACAATTTAGAAGACAACGAACTAGAAATAGTGTAGTAAATTTATATTTATTGTATTAATGATGATTCTATACTCTAAACCTTGTATTTGAATAATTAATTTAAATGAAAGAATTTTATACTGTAAGTTCTTCGTTAATCATCTATAATAATAATAAAAAAATTATTATAAAAAATTGCAATAAGGATTCATTCCCTTGTTATTTAAAATCCGGATTAAAATCCGGATTAAAAAATTTAATTCCTTATTTTTAATCCAAATTGTAATCCTTATCCTTAATTTTTAATCCGGATTAAAATCCGGATTAAGGATCGAAACCCTACTAACCTAAACCGTTCTTAATAAAAACAATTACGGATTTTTGAAATTAGAGAAATAAGCTACAAAATAATGTATATATTAAGCTACAATAAATAAATCGAAAGTACTTTTATAGAGAAAAATATAATTGAAACCCGGTAAAATTTTTACTCGAATGTTCGAATACCCGTTTGTCGAATATCAAATTTGTCATATTTGAGGGGTTATATAATAGTATATGATGAAGATTTTAAAAAAATTTATTCGAACATAATATTTTCGAATATTTCAATCTTTGTTTCTGTATTACTCTAATCAAATCCACTATATATTAAATACCAAGACCAATGTATTCTTTTAAATTAAACTTTATTGATATTCTTTAGATAATTAAAATTTTTATACAAAGTTATGGGACCATTAATAAATACTTTGATAACGAAATTAAAAAAATGGTTAGAGTGATGATATTTAACACATTAATTGATTATTTGAATTATTCCCACCACTTTCTTATTATGAATACAGTCAGAACTCGATATAACGAACCTGTTGGTTTGATGATTTTGATTCGTTATAATGAGGATTCGGAATAACGAGTTTTTCTTGATATATCGATTTAAATAATAAAAAAAATAAAAGTTCGTTATATCAAATTTTTACAATAAATGTAGTGTAGTTATTATTTGATTATTATTTATTATTTGCATGTTGTATGCTATACTATTTCTTATTTGTAAAATTTGAGAACAAAAAAAAAATCTAATCGAAACTAATAAACTCATTTATATAATTGGGATTGAAGATTCTGATTGTTTATTTTTTTGAGACAAAGTTCTTGCTTTTGTCCCATAGACAATGTATTACTTTTTTTTCAGATGACATGGTAAAAGATGATCAATAAAGAAATAAAATCTTCGAATTTATATTTATATTAATTTATTTAAAATTTGATATTTACTATATTAAAAAAAAAGTGAAATTCGTTAAATCAAGAAAAAAATACATTTTTTTATAACGACCATCGGTATAACGAGAAAAAAATCGTTATCGGGAGTTCGGTATATGCAATATCGCGAAATTTATAATAAAATCGCTATATAGTGATAAATTTTATTATAAGTGGTTTTGGTTTAAGAATAAGTTCGTTATGGGCCAAAATCGGTTTACCGCGGAGTTCTGACTGTAAATTAGATTCGTAAGTTGTTCGGATGCTCAGGGCATTGATGCAACATTAGTTTCTATACAGAGCTTATTTTACCGAGTTGATCAGCAAAAACTTTTGCATTGATAATTTTCAACGCAACGCACGTATGGTTGTAATAAACGCATAAATATTATTCCCATCGGATTTAGATAAGAGCCAATACATTTTTGCATTTATAAAGAGCTTAAAGAGGTTAGAAAGTTTTAAAATTAATTAAATTAATTAAATTGCTAAATTAATCAAAGAATTTATTATAGGCAGGACAGATTTATCGAAACCTAAAAGTTTTGATTTTTCAGAAAAAAAAGGAAATTTTATCAATGCTCCGAATCGGAGGAAATGGAGAACCGAAAAGTTTGAACCTTATCAATTAAGATAACCTTTTCCATTGATATATAAATCACATTGAAAAAATATTCCCACTTGTTATTTTAGAATGAACAAACAAATAAACAAGCCACGTGTATAAATCAAAAAAAAAAAAAAAAAAAGCGCATAGAATATTTCTCTATATACAGTTACTACGCAAAGATGTATTATGATGCAATGATAAGGAAGGTTGAAAGAGAATTTTTACCGGGAACTTGTAAGAAAAAAGGGTCTGGGTGATCCCATTAGCGGTGATGGCGCAGCAAATAAAGTTTGTTACAAAGAACTTCGTTTCAATTTTTCATTAACACATTTAAAATCCTTGGATTGGTGCTTCAAAGTAGCACAATATAATTGGTGATTTAAAAGAACAAATCAGGAAATTTTACTTTGTATTACATTTAACGCATAATTTAGCTTTCTCGAATTTGTTTTTTATTATTCGTGAATGCTTTAATTTATATCATGATATTATATATATAAGTAAATTAGTTTAGCTATATAATTTTTTGCCTTTTGGAGTTCTTTCTTGAAAAACTCTTTTTTTTTTATGCGAAGATTCAAAAAGTAAGTTGCCTATTGATTTTCTGAAAGGAAATTTCGAGAAATTAACTTTGGAGAGAGAATTTTGGTTCCTTTGGTTATTTAGTGCTTTATTTGACATTCTGAGAATGATTGGAACTTTAATAGATTTAAGATCTAAAAAAAAAAAATTATCATAGAATCTCGAAGGGATTAGAAATTCATTTCAACCTTTTTGCCTTAAAAATAAGAATCCTTTGATATTTCTATATTTCTAGAGCTTTAAAAAGTGCTCCACCATTATATATATAGTAAAGGGATTTTTTTTTTTTTTTTTTTTTTAGCGAATTTAAAGTTTCGGCGTTGTGCACAGATTCTTACGCGATAAAACGCGCAAATTCTAAATATGATATTTACATAACTAACATAATATAAAATTTTTTCTTTTACAATATAGGATTGGCATTGAACTTAACTGGATTCATAAATTAGACCTACAAGAGGCGCAACCCTGATTAGCAACAAAAATAAAATAAATAAATAAATAAAATAAAATAATAAATATATAAAAATAAGAAACACCATTCTTTTAAAAAACTAAACCATTCCTAGTTTTTACAAAGATTTAAGAATCCATCATATATACGCTTTTCACTTTTATTTTTTTCCCTGCAATAATTCCTTTCTCTCTTTTTTTTTTCATTAAAAGAAAAATTAAGAATTAATAATTTAATAATGGATATAACAATAGAAATTGGTTTTTTAACATTTAGTATTGCATTTTCAATTATAGCATTTTTATTTTTATTATACCAATGTATTAAAAGTTTTACAAGGTTACGACTTGCTTGGTAAGCAATTTTTTTCTTTAAAAATTATTTAATTCAAGAAAAGTTGAATTTATTACTAACAAAAGGTTACACTTTCCCATTCATAAATTCTCCAGTTTGTTATCAATATCGACAATAATTATAATGAGTTTAAGTAATTTCTATTGGGCACAAGATTCAATCAAATGGTTTATACCGAGGAAAGCATATTGGATATTATTTGCCGCGATCCGGGACATATACACAACCGTTTTAGTTGTGTGTATGTTAGATATGGGTAGAAAATTTTATGAAAAATATCGTTGGAATACTACTCTTTTTAAGATCACAATAATCGAATTGATTATTTTTGATTGTGTAAATATTGCCGATATTGTTTTAATCTTTTGGCAACAACGTAATTTATCATATTTTCCTTTATTTATTGCTCAGGTATGTATATTCTATTGATTAATTTTGTTTTTTTAACGTATAAAAAGTATTAAACTAATATTATGTATTTTTTCTTTTTTCTTATAGTTGCTATTAGGAGTTATAACAACAACATGTTCATTCCTTTATGCATTTTTACCTGTAATAGCGTTACATTTAAACAATACTAAACATCCGTCATCAATGACCAAATTGAGAAATAATATAAGTGCACAATCGGCGGCAGTGGGTACATGGTATATGAGCGTAACTGGTGTATTATCAATAAGTTACTTGACACTTTATTTGATTACTTTTGTTTTTACCGAAGAATTAAACTATAATCCGATCGGTAATGCTTTTGATTCCATATTAAGAACGTGTATTTCTCTATCTATTGCCTTGCCCCCTCCTAGTAAACTTATTCACATAATGAAGTTAAAAATCGTTGGTAGGATGTCAACTTACGTTACCCCTAAGGATCTTGAAGATAATCGTAAGGCTGCTGCTAATGGAGGTGTTGAGAGAAATTAGAAAGTTACGATTTTATTTATATGTATTGTTATAAATGATAAAAAAAAACATTGGTTTAAAAAAAAAAAAAAAAAAAAATCGTTCTTGAATGTTATTACATTACAAATGATTTGAAAATTCATTCTAAATATAATTTCAAATATATATATTTATTTCATATCCATAATTGCCAAGACTACAAAACATAAAGCTATTGAACGCAATTTCATTTCTTTCTCTCAATCATTATCTCTACCCTTTTCGGTTCATGATTCCTTGTTAGATTAAAATTAAATTAAACATCAAAACTTATTATTATAAGTACATTAAAAAAACTTTAAAGGATATTGGAATTCTATTTTAAAATTCACGTAAAATATTTATTGTCTGCTATCAGCTGTTGAAAAACTCTTTCCAATACAGCGAATGCCTCATCATTTAACCCAAGAAATATTGCGTTCCGGCATACCTAAATAAGGTAAATTAATTTCCCGAATAAAATAAAAAATTCAATTCCTCGTGAATCGTATTATATGTGACTCACTTGCTCAAAATTTTTGGATGTTATAGTATCCATCCATGCTTTATCATCATGACTATACAACCAAGTTAAAATCGGTTCAATCGTGGAAGTTGAAGGTATAGGAATAATGATTCTTGTTACATGTCTTCCACAAGGTATTGGACGAAGACATATCGTCGTTGAAAGATAATGAAATATCTTTGAAAATAATTCGCTTTGTGGTGTTAAATATTGTTGTTGTACGACAATTTCTAATGTCATCGAATTTGTTTGTTGCCCTAAAGATGTTTCATAAGTTTTCGGTTCACCTTCATCATTAATAAATTGTTCTTTTAAAAGTTCATTTAATTCTTTCTCTTCGTCAAAAGATGAGATCAAAATTGGTTTATTGTCGGCAAATGAATATTTTCTATTCCAATCAGTAAAACTTAATAATCGTACAATTGTACATTTATGAAAAATTGCAGAACCAAGTAATGTCATTTGACTAAGAAGTTGATAAAATGTTGAAACTGATAATTCTTTTGGAAAATCCACCTCAACAATTTCATTTATATGATCGCTTGGCAAGTTTGGCATGTTATTTGTAATAGATTGAATCAATGAAAAAAACAAAGTGGAGATCGTCATCTCTTCGGCTGGTGGTGGTGATAATATTTCATTTATTATAGAAGGATCATGAATAAACATGTCATTATCGTCTAAAGACAATGGGATATGTTCTTGTGCAAAATCTATAAACTTAACGATCGACTCTGCCTCTCCTATGGACTCGTTTTCCGAAAAATCAAATTTCTTATCTAAAAAAAAAATTTTTTTAGCATAATTTAATTGCATCAAATCATTATAGATATATCATACAAATAAAGATTAAGAGGAAATTGAATGTGACAAAAGAGTTCACGTTTTAATAGTTTTTTTTTTCCTTAAAAAAAAAAAAAATAATAATAACCTTCTATTGTTATTCCAAATAACTGACCATTGTTCCGTTTCGTCTCTTCCAATTTGTACGAGTCATGTTTTTTCTTTTTAAAAGAAGAAACAAATTTTGGGTGATGGAATGGGAAAATCATGTATGTGAAAATGCAGTTGAAAATTTTCTTTAATTTAAGCTTTTCACAAACCAAAAAGAAATGAATGAAAAGAATTTAAAACCATATAAACCATATATCAATAAATTATAAAAAGTACGTCATCAAAGTTTGCAATTGATTAATAGTTTGCAACACACAAAAAGAATAAAATTTCATAAAAAAAAAACTTATTATCGTGTGTCAAGAATTCATAAAAGTTTAAGAAGAGGAAAAAAAAATACGTCAAATTGAATTATAAATATTACGTGATCTGATTCATATAATTTTATCAAGAAAATTTGCTTTGAAAAAATATCAACCGGTGCTTAATTAATTACTGTATAAGAATGTTTATCCGACACTTTTTTTTAGCATGCGTCTAGAATGATTCTCGTATATCATGATTTGATTCTGCAACTTTTCTTAAAAAATTTGCCGCCAAAAATAATTTGTATTTGTTTCACATGTAAATATAAGTGACACAGATACAGTATACGTGATTGGATTTCAAATTCCGCAACATAGTTTTTATGAGTTTTCTTCTTTAAATTCTTAATAGGCAACCTAACAAATAAATTTATAATAATTTAATGTTTTATTTATATTATAAAACATTCAAATTTATAGTAAAACGTCAAATACATTACGAACTCGGAATATTAATCAAGAATCCTTAAAATTCATAAAGTTAATATATAATTTGTATTGCATTCTAGTTTTCGATGTTATAAGATTTCATAATTAATTATTCACCTTGTCTTTATATAATTAACATATTTTTTTAAAAATTTAATGTAAATAATATCAGTTTTATTTTTTATTCTTTGATAATTTTTATACAATTTATATTTTTTTTTTAAAAAAAAAGTTTATATTAATCATAAGTAAACTATATAATAAGTAATTAATAAAAATAAGATATAAAATAAATATTTAAAAGTTTATTAAAAAATATGATTTTGATATAATTATACATATAATAATCTTGATCAAACTTTATATTAATTTATTAATTTAAAATTACAAATTTTAAATATATAGTTAATAATATTTTTTTAGATTCATTTAACCTTACTTAACTTTAGTTAATAGGTATTATATTAAATAAGTTCTGAAATATGATTTATATTATAAACTAATTATAATATTTAAATATTATTAGATGTTCTGTTATAATTATTAAATAACTTTAACTTTATATTCTAATAAAAATAAAAATATAATTTAAAATCTTTATATTAAATTATTAAATTATAATAATAATTAATTAACTTCAAAATTTTTCCAAATTTTTTTTATTATATTAATTAAATTTTGACTTTAAAATAATTTTATAAGATTTAAAAAATTAAAATAATAATAAATTTATAAAAAAGCTTTTTTAAAATATATTATAATTTAAAGTATATTTTAAAATAAATAATCTAAAAGATAATTAAGATAAATTTATTAATATTTAAATATATTTTTAGAAAATAATTATTTATTATATAAATAAATAAATATATAAATATATATAAATTGCTAAAATAATCAGATTCTAAAAATATTTTAATAAAAACTAATTTTTATTACATTTTAGTTTTTGATATTATTGGATTAAAGATTTTAATTTTAGTTAAAAAATTCTGATTTTTCTAAAATCTTCTATATTATATGTTATATACTTCTGAAAATAAATATCTTAAATAATTATATATCTTTTAAATTAAGTATTATCTCTTCAATTGTTTTGCCTACAAATTTGTAGGCAATTTTATTTATTAATTACAATTCTTTTTAATTATTTTTAAATATTTTAAAATATATTATTAAAAAATTAATTTTTTTTATAATAAATTTTATGATATTTCTAAGTAAAAATTAAAAAAAAAAATATAATTAACTAGTGATTTTTTAATAATAAATTATTATAAAAAAATTTAAAATTTTAAACTCATATATCTTGCTATTTATCAATCTCAGAAATATAAAAATACTACTATTTAATAAGTCTTAATATGATGAATCTAATAAACCAAATT
>CAJVPQ010001363.1:0-18604 GCA_910591825.1 Funneliformis caledonium
CCAATATATGCTAGCCGCTTCAATTAATCAAAAACTTGAAGACTATTGGACAATTATTGATGATGCAACTACTATTGCGTCCATATTAGACTCTGAAATAAAATCTTTCTTTTTGAATTAGGTGAACAAACGACAAAGGCAATTAATGCCTTACAAAATCAATTTTCTTTATATTCTACACAAAGATTACAATCTCAAATTTTCCCTCAAAATTCTACATCATCACGAAATTATTTTCATCAACTGAAGAAACGTCGTTTAGAAATCCAAGCCACATAAACTTCAACTAGTTTTAATTCTGAATTTGCAGAAATAGAATGATACTTGGCCCTACCACAAGATGAAAATGTAGATCTGCTTCTTTGGTGGCGGGCTCATTCTAACGAATTTTCAATACTTTCATTGATTACTAGGGATCATTTAGCAATACAAGCAACAAGTGTAGCTTGTGAACAAGCTTTCTCCATTGTAGGCAATACTATTAGTAAGACTTGAAATCGATTACATTCAGAAACTGCAAGGGCATCATTATGTACAAAAAGTTGGATCAATAATAAAATTGGTGAGCAAATTGGAGGAAATAGTAGTTAGTAATTGAAAAAACAAAAGCAAAAAAAAAAAACAAAAACAAAAACAAAAAAAAAGTTTTACTTTTTTTGATTTTTTGATATGAAAAAATTATCCTGGCATGATGTGGTTAGGTTTCTATTATGTTTGGTTGCATTCGTTTCTATCTAAACGGAAAAGATTTGGGTGCCATTAAAACACAAGAGCATCGTTGTCAAAAGTTGGATTGATAATAAGCAAATTGTAGCAATTAAAAAAAAAACAAAAAAAAGAAACTTTACCTTTTGATATGAAAAAAATATCTGGTAGCGAGGTGTTTTTATTGTGGAAGGATTTGGGTGTAACGTGACAAAATGTGAAATATTTGCGATTTATATATGTATGTATCATTCAATAAACTTCTAATGATTCAGTGGATCAGTGATCGAATTGTGTAACTATGTAATATGATAAAATATGATAAAACTCTTAGCAACGTTTAATCAGATAAAAAAAAGACTGGTTGGACCTAAGTCTTAGGACCAAGTCCCAGGACCGAACCTGGTCAGACCTAAGTTCTAGAACTTATTATATGCGGACCTGATCTGTAGGTTTGTAAAAAAAGACTTATGGATCTCAGGACTAGGACTGGATCAGGACGGACTTTACTAACCCTATCTAAAATGTAAATAGACTTTCAGTATACTAACATCAAAATTAAGTATAATGAAAAGTTAAATAATAAATTAACCTGTTCAAGATCAATCTCATTCTCTAATTCATTCTTTTGTAAATTCATTTATAAATATTAGGAAATGTATCAAAACAAAAATTGCTAAATTTTGAAGATACTTACTTGTTACTTCTCAAGTAATTTGCTTTTCTTCTCAAATAGTTTTATTTCTATAGAAATATTTTGCTTCTTCATTTATAGATCCCAAAAATAATTTACTTGTTTCGAATTCTTATCATTCTTTGAAAAAATAATGAGTTATTGATAAATTATTCTGCTTTACATATGATAGGTTTAATTACAGATAAGTAAGTAATCTTTTTGAACAAAAAAACAGTTTTTTCTTTATAAACTAACAGTCTGCAAAGTAGTTTCTGAATTATTGCATACTATTATAATTCTCAGATAAATAAGCAGTCTTTCCCTTATGAACAAGTAGTTTACAAAGTAGTCTGTGAATTATATACTGTAAGCAATACCTTATTTTTCATATTTCTACACTGCTAAGATATCAAGAACTACATATATTAATGTGATAAATAAATGATACTTTAAAATTATTTAACCATCTTATCAGCTTCTTTCTAAAGTTAGATATTTTGTCATAATACTTTTTTATAGCCTTTAGTTCATTTTTGTATTGGCTATACTCTATTACCTTATCTGTTAAATCTTGCGTGTATAATCAGAAATTTAAGAAATTCTTAAGTGAAGATTCCTCCAATTGCTTTCAAAAGACTATATATTTTTACAAATAGTAGATTACACTATATTTATTATATTATTATAAGAAAATAACTATGATTTGTTATATCAGGATATTTAAGATCTTTGAGACATTCAGATAACAAGTTTATTTTTTATACGAAAAAAAAGTAAAATTAGAATTTGAAAGATTTAAAGTATAATGTCGATAAAATATCTGAAAAAAATTTTTTAATCTGAAATTTTAAAGTCATATGATTCTGATTATTACCATCATTATTAATAAGTTATTAGTCAGAGATGTCACAAAATTTTTTTATTATGATTAGCATAATAAAATTTTTGACAGTATTTCCTTCAAATATCTTCAAATATATAACACATGTATAAAGTTTAAAAATTAGTCAAAATTAATTTAATCAGTTAAAGTTAATAATTTTTAAATTTTAATTCTAGCTAAAAATTTTTTAATTCTGGTCAAATTTATAATTTTAGTTCAAATTTGAATTAAAAACAAAAAATACAGATTAAATGTAACACTATATTTATGCAATATAATATTTTAATCCAAAAACTAAAATGAATTTTATTAATCTCTTTTATGATTTTCTTAAGTATTTTTTTATATAATTTTAATTATATAAGAAGGATTTTTAATGAAAATTAGTGTATTTTTTATCTTTAATTCATTACAACAAAAATAAATTCAAGTTTATCAAGTAAAATTAATGACTTCTTTGATAATATACCAGAAAATAAGAAAGATTTTACTAGTTTATTTACTGAAGTTGCTATAAATAAAATAAAAGAATTACTTGTTTTAGATTTATATAATATGAATAATGATTCTAAAAGTATTGGTTAGAATACTGATTCTACATTAACTATAGTAAGTAAAAGTAGAGAATGAAATAGAAATACCACAAACTAGTAATTCAAATTGACTCTATATACATTAATAGATATAATAAATAGATCAATTCAAAGATGTGGTAAAGCCAAAAATTTATAAGGATTTACATAATTAGTTAGCATATGATAACTTGATGATAATGCAGTTTATGAAGTTAAAAAGTTAAAGAATCTTGAAATATATTAAGAACATTTTATATTTGATTAAAATTGCCTTCATAAAAAAGGTATAAAAAAGAATATGATATTATATATAGTTATTTATATTGAAAATGTTGCTTATTTTATAAATATAATTTTTATTTTTTTAGTTATAAAAAATTTTATTATGAACTTTTAGTTTTTTTTGAAAATAAAAATTTACATATATCATATATTGTCCAAAAATTATGTTTTGCATTAGAATTAATAAATTAATTATTACAAATGTGAAATTACAATAAAAATCACAATATGTATGTTATAATTGTTATGAAAAATATATTAGACATTTGCATATAAAGCAAAGAAAAGAAAAACTAGTATTACAATATAATTATAATAAGAATACTAATACAGTTAACTCTTGATATAGTGAACTCTTGATATAATGAATTTTTTGAATAAATATAATAAAAATACTCTTATTATAGCAAATTAGCCAATAAATCTCTTAAAATCTTCACTATAGCTTTATAGTGCAGTTGAGATCTAAAATATAGAATTTATTATAACAAGAGTTAACTGTATAGCTTTATAATTAATAGGTAACTGAATTATTAATCTTAATTACTCCAATAATGATTTATTAAAAACAAATATTTTAACATATTTAATAACAATAATTGATGAAATATATTCTTCTATCTATTTCTTCTGAAAATAATATCAATTTATTAGATTTAACAATATTAATGCTATATAGCTTATTTGATACTAAAGTTTTTTATCAAATAAAATTAGAAGATCTATATTATAATTTTAGAATAATGATTTTTAAAAAATTGGGTTACAAATAGAACTTGACTTTTTTAAAAATTGAAAACAATTTTTACAGCAAAAACGTGCAAATTCTGTAAAAATTATAATATAATTATCAACTAATTGATAATAATAAAATTCAAAAAATTGTAATTTTTATTTATTTTATAATTATTTCCAGTAGATTTAAAGATGTAAAAATATGGCATACTAAATAATTTTTAATTTATATCAAAAACCTCAATTACTTTCAAGTCTTCATGATTTTTTAATATCAGTTAATGCAGCAGAAATTATCAGAAAATATGAAAATATTCTTGAAATTAAACATAGAATCAGCTAATCCTAAATTATGTATTTAGCAGAAACTTAATATTTAGAATATATATATTATAGATAATATAGATTTTAAGGAAAAAATTTACTTATGAAAATATTTATAATACAACTCACAATAATTCTTATATTATACTACACTTGTTATTTTAGTATCAACTATTCATTGATCTAAATTAAAGATAGTATTATAACTAGTTACAACTGGTGACAAATAAGTATTATAGGGTTGCAACTGATTGCAACATTAATAAAAATTGAGTTGCAACTAGTTATAACTGATAACAAATAAGCATCACATGGTTGCAATTAGTTGCAGCACTATCTTTAATCTAAATTCAATTTCTAATGATAAAATTCAATTAAATAAAAATACAAAACTTTTTAATAAAAATTTAAAGGTAAAAGAAATTCTAATTTAATTTTTAAAGAATTACTTAATAGCAAAATTAAAGATAATTTTTCAATCCAGTTTTCTTCTGAATATGATGTTAAAATAATTAATAATAAAATAATATACTATTTTAATAGTGGATCATATTATTCTTTAATATATATAATAATATTATAAGTGAGGAGTAATCCAAATAAGAATATAAATATAAATGCTGCATATGATCAATATTTTGATGATTTGCAATAAATGATAATTTAGAAATTAAAATAGTATGTGATAAAGCTATTTTGCAAAGAGTTCTTAAGTATCACTAAAGTAATTCTAGAATACAATCTCTTTTAGAATAATAATACATAAGTAAAATATGTATAATATATTACTTATTATTTTCTCAGGATATAGGATTTATAATATAATGATAAAACTTGATGTAATTTTTTTAGATAAATTTGAAAAAGTAATTGATTATCAATTTATATATTATATTTTAGATTTAATTTGGATAGCTATTAAAAGTACTATTTATATATACATGTTAAAAAATAATTTAGAATTAGAAGCTATAATAAATTCAAAAAATTTGTTAAAAACATGATTTTATTTTTACTACTAGACTGAAATCTGAAAAGGGTCAAGCTGGTATTAGAGTAGAAAATGCTAAATACAATTTTAGTGTTTATTTGCATTTGCTTTTTTTTTCTTTATTACCAAAAAGTCAAATTATATCTGATTAACTATTCATTTTTTGCAATTTAACTAAGTATTTATATATTTCAACTTTATTAAAATATGCAAATTCTATTAATTTAATATAAGATAAATACTATTTTACTTTTGATGAAGTCTTAAAGATATTTAATGTAAAGTTCATAAAACAGAATTATTAAAAATGTTATAAGTAAAAAAATTTAAAACTTCAAATAAAAGTTATACAATCAGAAAAGAAAAGAATGAACCTTTTATTTGATGAATTTATTAGTGATATAGTATATCTACAAGTATATAAATAGTTAATATTAGGGATGGTAACAGACAGTCATAGTCAATCAACGGTTAGCCAAAGACCTTTGACTGACTAACCAGTTAACTAACTGATTTTAATTAACCAGTTGACTGATCAGTTAATAATAATATAATTGAACAATTTTAACTTAATAGAAGTTTTAATTTAGTCAAATATTTATAATTTTGATTCTTGCTTTAACAATTCTAGCATGACATTTTTTAAAATTATATTATTATTTTTATTAATGACGTAACATTATCGTTAATTTTAATTATTTTTTTTTTAAAATTTTTAAAATTTTAACTAATTAATTCTAAAAGGATTTGAAAAACTGTTTAGATATTATAATAATTAAAGATGACATTGTAATTAAAAATTTACAACTTAAAAGTTATAATTATTTATTGTAACTTTTAAAATTTAATTATAATTGCAATTGATTTAAAGTTGCAATATTTATAATAGTTGCAATTATTTTAATAGTTGCAATTTTTATAATAATTGCAATTTTTAAGATAGTTGTAACTGTTATAATAGTTATAACTTTTAAGATAGTTATAATTTTAATTATAAATTGCAACTTTTATAATAATTACAACTTATATTAAATACTTTATTGTAAAATTTTAAAAAGATTTTAATAAGTAATTTTAATTATAAAATAAAAAAACCTAAGTAGAATTTATAACTTGAATTATCAGATTAATTTAAATTTTATTGATTTATTTTTATTAAAATTGAATCAAATCAAATATATATTTAATCTATTATTTAATTTATTATTAAAATATTAATTATAAATAATTACTTAAATAATAAATAATGTAAGTTATTTAAAGAAAATAATAAACATTAAAACTTTAACCTTTAATTTGTCTTATTTCTTAATTATTATATAAAATATAATAAATATTATAAAATTAATTAAATTAAATAATTAAATAATAAGTAATTATGAAAAATACAATAATTAAGCAAATTTATTAAATGGTTAATTAATTAGATTATTACTGAAATTGAATTAAATTATATTAAATTTAATTTTGTTTAATTAAAAATATTAAAGAATTAAAGTCAAATTTATAAAATGTTTTTTTTTTATTCTTATAATAAAATATTTTATTTCAAAAAAAAAAAAAATTATTATTATGAATAACTTTTATTATCTAAATCTTATACTTTATCGTTATATGATTTTAAAGTAAAATATATTTTGGGTAATAGTTTTTATATATATTCACGTGATAAATATATCTCTCCAACCAATAGAATTTAGGTGTGATTTTATAAAAAAAAAAAAAAAATCAAAATCAAATCAAAAAAATCAAAGGAATATATATTTTCATCCTCCTAAAAAAAAATGGGTAAGTAATAAAGAGTTCATTATTTAAAATTATAAATTATAAATTAGCATGCACATTGGATTGTTATCCATTAATTGTTTGGGATAATTGAAAGTGTAAAATCAACTTTACCATTGATATTGATTATTTGATAATTCTTCCTTTTTCGATAAATTTCTTTGATATCCTATTTTATTTATATTATATTAGGTAAAGGAAAACCAAGAGGATTACAAAGTGCCCGTAAATTGCGTACACATCGTCGTGAAGAACGATGGGCTGATAAAGCATATAAAAAGAGGGCACTAGGTACAGCATATAAATCTTCACCGTTTGGCGGTTCTTCTCACGCAAAAGGCATTGTACTTGAAAAAATGTAACTTTTTTTATTTATTCCTTTTATTTTTACTTGATCATTGCTCTAATCTCAATTTCTATATGTGATCAAAAGTGGTGTGGAAGCTAAACAACCAAATTCTGCTATTCGCAAGTGTGTTCGTGTTCAATTAATTAAAAATGGAAAGAAGGTTACAGCTTTCGTTCCCAATGACGGTTGCTTGAATTATGTAGATGAAAATGATGAAGTTCTAATTGCTGGATTTGGTCGTAAAGGTCGTGCTGTAAGTAATAGGCAATTTAAATTTTTTCAAATTCAACGGAATCTAATTGTATTATTTTGTTTCTAGATCGGGGATATCCCTGGTGTTCGATTCAAAGTGGTCAAAGTCTCGGGGGTATCTCTCCTTGCTTTGTAAGTTTATTTTTAACTTTAATTCTTTTCAATCTCGACTCTTGTGATGTCCTTTAATATTTTTGTGAATATTTATAGATACAAAGAAAAGAAAGAAAAACCTCGATCTTAATCATTAAAGAAGTTACTTGTTCATTTTCTTGATAAGACTTTAAATAATTTTAATAAATTTTAAGTTTTAAATTATCTTTTTTTGACTTAGTAATAATAATAAAATTTGTATAAAAATGATGGAAAATTTTACACTACGCTCCGCGATCATAGAATTGAATTGGGAGCGACGTAATTAGAATATATTAAACTTTAAATAATTGCATACAAATAATAAAGTCGAATATTAACATAATGTTCTTTAAGAATATTATCCTTTTTTTTATGATATGAACGGGTTGAACACACATCCTTTTTTCATTTCTATACGTTCGTTGGAGGAATTCAAGGAAGCGCGGAGTTCATATAATTTTTATGATTTATTTATAGATATGCGAAATATAAATATTTATTCAAAATAATTGTCAGTCAAATGTTTGATGCAAGGAAAATGACAGATTGATTTTAAAGTGTGAACACTATCGATTACATTTCATAAATAATTAGACATCTCGTTACATTATTACTTTCATAATCAGAAAAACACAAAAATAAAATTTACTTTATTTTTTATTGCTCAATTATGGTTTAATCAATGACTTTTATAATTAATGATTTAATGATTTTAGGTTCAACCTAGAGTCTTTTTTTTTTGTCAATATATTTATATTAATTGTATTTATAAATGAATTTTATTATTTCTTAATCGCCTCCAGCACCTGCCCATCCAAATCTTGCAGCATTATTGGCATTATTAGCTTGATCAGCTCCATTTTCACCACCTTGCCGCCATACACGAACACCACCACCACCACCACCAATACCTGCTATTCGATTGTTCTCTGCTTGATTCCATCTTAATTGCCTTAAATATACTAAATAACCAACCAAAAGGCACAATGCTAATATCATTAAACTTTCAATTAAATCTTCTCTCCCATATTCCTCATCATCATATTCATCTTCTAAATTACTCGAAGAATCTGTAAAATCATCAACACCTTTCTTTCGAGCATTATAACTCTTAATTAATTGTTCACCATCCGGGCCCACTGCATCCCATTCCTTTCGCTCTTTTAAGTTGGCACCTTCTTTAGTCATTGTTCGAACTTGTTCCACTGCCCCTCCAGCTTCCTCATCTTCGCCATTAGACGATGGATCCCCCCACCATAACATTCTGGATGATTCATCTGCATCATCTACAATTTCCTTTCTAGAAATAAAATTCCAAAAACTTTTTGCATATAATTTAGTTAAGGATAACTTTACTGGTAAATACGCGTCGGGATTGGTTGAAAGAGATTGGTCATACCATCTTTTAGCGAGATGGAAATCCTAAATAAAAAATCAAATTATATTAGATCGACGTTATAAAATATTAGAATATTAAACATATATGACTAATAATAATAGAAAACAAACTCGAGCTACTCCTATGCCATTTTCATGCATCCAACCAAGATTCCACATAGCCATTGCACTTGATTCCGCTTCTGCAGCTACTTGATAACAAGCAGCAGCTTTTACATAATTAACTTCTGTACCAAATCCTTTAAAATAATAATCTCCCATTTTTACACGTGAATCAACATTTCCTTGGTTCGCTGATCTTGTCCAATAAATTAATGCTAATTTCTCACGAAATGTGTCTACCTTTGGCACTAAGTGTGGTGGATGCCAACGTGATTTATCTGCAATTACAAAAATATCAAATAACTTTACTTTCAAACTAAATTACAATATTAAGAAAATTTAAAATACCTTGATCCAATAACCATGCGGCATTTGCCTGACCCAATTCATAACCTCTCTCTGCAGCTAATAAATGATTTATTAGTGCAGTGTCTCTATCACCTATGTGATATGCCCTATATGCTGCTGGAAATGGAGAATGTAACCAATCTCCTCGTTCGGCCACATTTTTATAGAACTATATTATCAGGATAATTAATACATTGTAGATAATTAATAAACGAGCGGAAAATATATACATACTGCAGCTGCTACAGCACAAGATTTTTCGGTCCCTAATCCCTGAGTATACATTTCAGCTAAGTAATAATGAGCCAGTATATGATGATCTTGGTTTGCAGCTAATCGGAAAAATTCAAAAGCGGTTGGATAATCACCTTTCTGGTCTAAATATAAAAACGAAAATGTAATTTCACGGGAAAATTGATAATTATAGTAAATAACGTATCATTTAAACTCCAACCTACGCAAGTAAATTAAACCCAAATTCACTTGAGCTTCAGAATATTCTTTTTCTGCCGCGAGTTTGAATAAATGTATGGCTTGATCGTAATTCTATTTATTAATATAATGAGACTATTCATATTATATAACTCAATAACACAATAAAATGGACTATATTTACCCTTATTACTTCAACACCTTCCATATACATCATACCAAGCCCATTCCAAGCAACTGGATCATCCTATATTATATTTGATATAAACAATTATATTGGTTTGGTAAATAAGAAAAAGTAAAATTTAAATTTAACGAACCAATCGGACACCTCTAATAAACCATTTGAGAGCCGTTTTATTATTTGGTTCAACTCCTTCACCACGCCAATACATCCTCCCTAAAATTCCTGCCGCTTGTCCAGCAGCAAGCCTTTGTTTAGGAGTCATATTAGGTGGATCGTCGAACGTGCTTTCTGATGGCCAATAACTGTTAGCAACATCCTTGAGGAATTTATATGCACGTGGGAAATTTTGATTAATGTTACGGGTTCCCTGATAATAAAGTTGCCCTAAACCTAGCTATAGCAAAAGTAGATATACTCATTAATTCGTACATAATTATATTTTTTAAAAAAAGTAATACATATGTATTAAACACTTTACCTGAGCCGTCATATCTCCATTTTCAGCCGAATAATGATAAAACTCTAATATATCATCCCACACAGCTTGGTCAGGCTTTGATGAATAACCAGCACCTGGCCCACTAGCTCCATATCCATATACTCCACCGTCCTCATCATATAATCTGCTCTTGAGAAGAGGAGATGGAAGCTGTCGACCTCCTGGAGGCCCGGATTTATAATGTTCAATTGCTAAAATATTAAAGATAATGTTCAAATAATATATTCGGTATTAAGTTAATTTAGAAATGAAAAACATGAACTACCTTTATCTGCTACACGTTTATAATAGAAAACTGCATCCTCGCAACTACGATGTACTCCAATACCCATTAAATAACGATAACCAAGTGTCATTTCCGCAGCGGTATCATGACCAAGTGCAGCAAAGGTATGATATAATAAAGCCTAAAAATTAATTAATTTAAATTCTTTTATAAGAATTTAGAATAATCACATTATAAAAAAACATTACTAACTTTTCCCTGATCTCTCATAACAATATTTCCTATGCCCGTCGCGTACATAAATCCAACCATTTGTTGTGCTGTTGCATTTCCGGATCGATTCGCCAATTCACGATAATAATAGAGAGCGGCCGTTAAATTACGAGGATGTGTATATTTTGCGTGCTAAAAATATAATTATTTTATTTACAGATTGTAACATTACTCTAGTAACGTAATTTGCTTTAACTTACGAAATTTAACTCTCCAAGAGTAAATAGTGCACCATCATGATTGTATTCAAAAGCAGCTTTTTCTAATAATTCAAATGCCCTAACCAATTTTGGATGCCTATAATCCGCAATAACTTTTCTCCCTATTTCTGAGTCTGCAATTGGAGAACGTAATCCGAAAACGGAGAAGATACATTTTGCCAAAAATCGATATGAAAGAAGGAATAGGCTAGGATCTGAATCGTCGATTTCAAACCGCTTCTTGGGGAGTGGTTTCAGTGTTCGAAGTATTATTAAAGCTCTTTGATATAATTCATCAGCTATAAACAGTATAATATGAATTATACACTTAAACTCCTTTTTGTTCTCATTACGCAAAATATTGTCATATAAATACCGCTAAGTTTATCTTCCAATTTATATAAACCGTCTGAATTTTCCGTTATTATGGCGGAATTTGTCTGGGTCGCAGATTCTTGTGATAAATCAGCATTAGTAACAGCTGCAACATGTGTTACTATAGCAACGAACAAAATGCAAAGTAGGCAACCTATTTATTGGACAAACATTGCTATCATTAATGTAAAGTAAAACAAAAAAAGCGAATAATGTAAGTTAAATATACCGAGAAGAAAAGAAATTTTTTTAGGTTTGTACAACATATTTCTCAGGAGCATTGCGGAAATCTTTGACTGTTAAAAGCATCGCCTTTCCATTGAAAGGATCTTGGTAAACGTTTTTTATATTTACAAATCATTAAAATCATTTGTAAACGTGTTGACCTTTTATTTGCCCTTTTAACCGTGTTACGTCAATAAGGAAACGTCATGAAATTGTGTAACTCGATCAGGGGCGTTGTAATAAATTCATGGTATACATAAAATAAATTATAAATATATAATAAGATATAGATTCTGCTTTATTATTTTATTATTATTAATAATAAATAAACTAGAAGATGATATTTTTAAACTAATAAAAGTAGTTCTTCTTATTATATCTTCTAATTATCTTATTTCTCAAATACAAATATTATTAAATTTAAACGAAATATTATCTTTATATAATGACATACATTTTAAAAATCATCACAATCTTTTTAGATCTTTGATATCATAGAACCTGCTGATCTTAGTAGGATTTTCTGGTTTCTCGCAACTGTATGATTTAAGCTATATGTAATGCTTACCGGTAGCTGTAATCTGAATTGATAAACATTTTCACATAGAAGTTTGAGAATACCAAAAAGCCTCTGATGAAACTTAATGATATAAGCACTTCTATGATAGGAAGTCGCTATAACCAGAAATTAATTAGGCAATTTAGTTAAAAACTTGTTGAAGTCAGATTTTTTATTAGCTTCTTTTTGGTTTAACAATAATTTGAGTTACTTGTTTTTGTATTGAATTTAAATTTAGGATAGGAATTATTATTAAGAAAAAAAGAGGGGTATAGTAATAATCTAATTGTTATGCATTAATAGAGACTTTGCTAGTAATTATCTCTTGAATATGATAAAATGACTGGTTGGTTTAGGGTTAATAAGTTTTTAACTTGCAAAGATATTTTAGGTAGTTCAATTTATTTTTTTTCTACTTTTGTACCTGATTTTTTGAATTTCCATATATTAATTTACTAATTTTCATAATAAATATGAGTATTACTAAAAACTCTTTCCCGTCAATCACTTTTTGAAAATAAAGTCTAAGAAAATAAAAACGTTTACCTTCAAAGTCCTATTATATTTTTGACTCTGTTAGTTAGTCTTATAGTTCTACAACAGCTCAAATACACTTTCACAACCAGAAAAGAGTTTATTTTTGAAGTTACTTTTATTCACTATGGTCAGAAAAAACTAAAACAAACAAGCGTCAATAAAAAATAAGCATCGTTTCAACCCAACAGAACACCAACAAACTCTCAAGACACCAGTTGCTTCAACCTTTAGCTCTGAAGAATAGCTAGACCCATCCTTAGCTTCAGACGCTGCTCTTATCGAAAACTTTTTTAAACTACTGACTCTTACTCCCCCTAACGTCTTGGATAAGGACGAATATCTTCCCATAGAAGATGACCCCAATATGAAAATAGATCAAAATAAAGATTTTACAATTATTACTCGTTCAACCTTATTTGCTTGCGTAGCAACCATTCCCAAAAGCCCCAAGGACCTCCCTACTGCTACTATTTCAAAGATTGTTAATGCTCATTTTGCTCTTGATGACGCGTTCAGGGAGATTAACGTCCGCTACGTTAACCTTGTTTGGTTGATCATGATCTACTTCAATGATCAGCAATCTATAAAATCAGCCCTTAATGCGAAATTTTCTGATTTGGATATCAACTTGCTGGTTCAGTATGCGACTTACAAAGAAAATATGCAGTTCCCTCAACGTATACTTTGTATCACCGATATCTACCTTAACCTAAAAAAAGAACAGCTCACTAATATATTTACAAAATACAGCAAAATAGTTACTGTACAAATGTTCACCAGAGATCTTTGGCAATAAGCTTACATCACTTATGAAGATCTTAAGAGTGTCGATCTCTTCTATACTCAATGGTCACGTTTTATCTACAACGATTGCGTCTGAGTATACCTGGCCTGCCTCACCCCAGAACAAGTTAAACAATGTAATTATTTTAGAATAAGACTCACCAATTTGCCCTTCAACACCTCCGCTAGGGATCTGCAAGATATCACCTTAGCTACTAAAGCTAAAGTCCTCTACATTCCTCAAAACAGAGGCAGACCTTAACAATGCTGTAAAACAATCTTTTACTTTCGGCGACAACGAACTCTAATGGTACTCAGCTGACACAAGATGTTGTCATAAATGTGGTTCTCCAGAACACATTGTCATGAAATATCCCCAAATCGTTCTATCAGTTAATGACGATCCTGTCGATCAACTTAAAACTCCAATTTACAAGCTTCCCTCTGTTCAAAAACTATACAATCATTTTAAGCCAGCAGGATCAAGATCCTTGATCACGAGACACAACGACCGCCAATCCAACCACAACCAGTCACCCTTCCTAAAGAGGGAAACAAACCTGCAACAGATAAGGCAAAGTCAAAGATAAAGGCTCTGCAGGTTCTTCGATTGATGACTCAGTTCATAATCCCAATAACAATAATAACACGACCAATAATAAGCTAGACAGAATCCTTAACATGCTCGCGGGCATGCAAAAGGCTATGTCTAATCTTGAAACTCGCATAACTAAGCTAGAAAAGGCTCAATTAACTATCTATACCTCACCTTTCTCTTCACCGTCAAGCGTCCTGAATAACGGGCCTATTGCGCAGCAATCTACGTTTACCTCTACTCCCAAAAAAGAGTTCATATTGCCAATTCCTCTTTGGATGAAGACCTTAATAAATTACCTGTTCTCATCGATTTTAAAACACAAGCAATTATTAAAGAACAAGCCTCTGTTATCGTTGAACAACAGAAGCAATTATAGATTGTTAATGCCCAAATACTCGAAATCATGGCTCAGGTGCAAAAACCATCCAGTTCCTTTCACAATAACTTCACCCATTACCTAATCTACAACCATGATTAATAAAAATACAAATATCGATAAAAATAATGATTACAACAATAAACAAATAGAAAATTCTACCAACAAACAAATTAATTCAAAAGGCACACCTACTATATCTTTTGCTACTCATAATGTAAATTCACTTCAATGTTCAATCAAAAACCAATTTATTAACGATACATTCACAGATCTTAATACGGATTTCGTAGGTCTTACTGAAACTTGACACAAGTCTGACCAATCCTTTCATTATAAACACGACCCTGATTACACTTCTTTTTGGAGCATCCGCCTCAACTCACACGCTGGAGTTAGCATTCTCGTTAAAAAATCCTGGGCTGTTTACATCCAAAAAGCCTATCTGGATAATGATCGATTTATCTACATAGACTTGTATTTATCTGGATATACTAAATTTCGCATCTTCTGTGTCTATTTATACGCTTCAACTGAATCTGATATCAAGACGGAACGGCTCAACCTATACAAACTAATCATCAAACATGTTTATGACAGCATCAGAGCAGATTTCAAGACTATCATCCTAGGGACTTCAACGTGAATCTCGATACCTACTGGCCACAAGTTAACAATGGCAAAGCCCTACACTGGCAAATGAACTTTTACAAACGGCTCTTCACATTGAACTTCCTAGACCTTTATGATGTTTGTCATGATACACCCAATCCACATACTATTCAGGCTTATGTAGTTTAAGAATTGACACCATTTTTGTCTCACCTAACTTCACTTCAGAATTCCTTTATTCATACTTAGATCAGTCAACCCTCTACTCGTCCGACCATAAGATCGTTTTCACGATATTCGCTGATTGTCATACGCAATCAAATGCTCGAGGTCATACCTTATAAAATAAATGACAAGTTTCTAATTTAAGAGCTATGAACCCGTCCAAATGGAATGAATTCACTGCGCACACTAATTTTTATTAGATGTCACAACCTGGATCGCCTCTCGAACCTCCCCACTAACAGATGCAATATGAACACCCTATGGATAGATATTAAAGCTGCCATCCTAGCTGCCAACAGATGTGTCATACCTCAAGTTTGGATTTTCCTACAACAAAAAGATAAACGACCTTTTGATCAGCCCCCCTCTTTCATTACAGCCAGGAAAGTTGGCTCATTTCTGCTCTGTTTTAAAGACTCACTTTTACAAACAAACCATTGGCCGGAACCCCTTGAATAGTTCCACATCAAGGATAATATGGAAAAGCTGATCGCAGAATTGAAATTTCCTACATGTTCCTTTCCTCCCTCTCTGCGAATCGATAATATCAATGACGTCAAATTAAAAATTAAGGATCTTCACAAATCTTTAATAGCATTAGCTAAGATCGAAATACAAAAAATAAAAGAATCGGCTATTAAGTCTTTATAGACAAGCGATGTGACAACCTGCAAGATAACCCTCCAAAATGATTGCCTCTATCTTGAATTGGAAGAAATGATCCATAATGCTCGATCGACTGCTTATCACAGACAAGGACTCAGGCGATAAACGTTTTACCATCGAACCAGAGGAAATCAAGAGAGCCACAATTGATCATTTCCAAAACTTCGCCGTCCCCTTAACCCCTGTGTACCCTATATCCCCAGATAGTCTGAGCAATATAAACCTAAGGACTACGTTAATGATCAACACTATTCCAATCTCATGCAACTTCCCACATATGATGAATGGCTTGCTGTCCTTAAAACACTTCCCAATAATAAAGCAGCTAGTCCCTCTGGCATCACCAATGAAATGATTGCTCACCTTAGAGACAAGCTTCAGTGACTTCTTTGAAAACTCATCTGCATGTGCTTCACAATAGGTGACATCCTCAACGAATGGAAAATCGCCCATATATATTCCATTCCCAAACCTATAGAATGGGAATGTGATATAACCAAAACCAGACCTATTACACTACTCGAAACCGCATGTAAAGGTCTTATTAAGATCATCACCAATAGACTCTCCCAAATATTAGCCAACCACAACATCCTTAAGGGAGGAAACTTCGCTAGATTACCAGGAGAATCAATAGAACCACCTATAAAAATTATCAATATGTTACTAGAGGATGCTATCGAGAATAATAAAAAAATTTGGATTCTACTGCAAGACCTCTCCAAGGCTTACAATTGCGTTGATTTATCTTACCTTCGTCTCACCCTAAACAGAATCAAAGTCTCTAAGTTAGCTACTGATCTCATCATAAACCTCTTTACCTCAAGAAGAAACGCTGTATTTACCGCACAGGGAACTACTGACTTATACGATGCCAAGATAGGTATTGACTAAGGAGAAGTTATTTTCCTTTAGTGTGGTGTATCTACCTGGATCCCTTACTCTGCAAAGTAGGCTCCCTAAATAAAGGATATACAATTGATCATACTTGGATTTCCGATATCACCTCTATGAATACCCGTACTATATCAGCCTCTGTTTCGTTACTTGCGTTCATAGACGATACAAACTGGATGGCTAGTTCCAAACAAGATCTAGAAGAAATTTTACACATTGCAGATGAATTTTATAGTCTCACCAGATCTGCACTTAATAAAGACAAATTGAAACTATTGACGACCTATCATGTCGATGTCTTCTCTGTTCCTATCAAATTTGGCTCAACCACTATCAGTATTACCCCTAAAGAAGGGTCAGTACAGTTTTTAGGTATGTGGATTAATAGTCAGAGAGCTCAATCATTCGTCAAGAAGCAGCTCACGTTCAATGTGAACTGTTTCGTCACCTCTATAAAATATAAACCATTAACGGATAAACAACTATTGTATATTATTAATATGGTTTTGTGTCCCCTGCTAGAGTATCGTATGCAGCTGACACCCCTTTCAAAAAATGAATATCATAAAATTTTCGCTCCTATATGTTCACTTTTCAAACATAAAAATAAATTCGCCCTTACCCTTCCCAACACTTTTTTGAACTCCAAACAATTCTATAACTTAAGCGACCTCTAGTCACTGCAAATCAAATTCCTTTCATCCGCTCTTATTTACCAATTTAATAACTCATCCCTTTATAAGAACATCTCTTTAATTCGACTTTACCAATTACAGTCAAGCAATGTTCTTGTTATATCCCCCTTAATTATTGGCCACATTCTTTCAACAAAAGTTCACATAGAAACTTAATTGGTGCCTCCCTTTCCCTCATTAACTCTTTACCCTCAAAATTTTCTCTTAATGTTTCCCTTCTTCTCATGAATAAAATTACTAGAGGCACCCAACCCATCATAAAAATCTTTTCTAGTAGTTTACTGAAACGATATAACAAAATTCTCACTAATCATAACTTATATTTTCTAGATTAACTAATCTCTTCCTCAGGTTATCATTTAATTATTACTTTTGATTTCCTTTTCAGGGATTTTGACCACCAGTCAAAAAGATTTGGTTCATCTGATTTTTTCTATAGATTAGATAACATTGTTTTAGAAAATCACGTATATAGATTGATCAAACCAGAATTCAGACTAGCTTCCCCCTTACCATATTACAAAACCATTTTTCAAGTGCCACCTTAAGTAACCAAACAAAAGAAATAGTATCAACCTGGGACATAACGCTCAATGGTCCAACCTTCGGAAAAATTATAGCCGATGTTTCAAACAGTAGCCATCTCATCTGTTACCATTTCACCCACAACATCAACCATAATAATGTTTGTCAGCTTGT
>CAJVPQ010001364.1:0-18592 GCA_910591825.1 Funneliformis caledonium
AGCTTTCCTATTTCTGATAGTAGGTCTGTCTTTTCCTAAATTGGATAACTTAGGTCCAGACGGCAAAGGTGGAAGTGAATGTTGTGGTGGTGGTTTTTTCTCTTCAGGTTCTATTTCATGACCAATAATATGGGACCTTTGCAATAGAAAGGGGGGAAACAGCCGGAAAAAATTAATTTTACTTTTATAAGCCAAACATGATTTTTAGGTCAAAATATGTTCAGATTTAGCATTAACTCATTTTTTTTTTTTTCCAGCCGTTTCCCCCTTTTCTATTGCAAAGGTCTCATATCATCGTCCTTTTTGCTTTCAATGGTTTCGACGGTTTTCTAAGACAAAAAAATGCTACTTTTAACTAATCTAATCATGTGATATTTTGAACCAATACCTAAAACCTACAAACCGAACTTTAGTGTGAATCACGATAAAATTTTTTGCTTATATTGGTATATAAATAACAAACAAAATATAATAAATTTGATGACGAATATATTATTGGGCCGGCGTAGCTTAGTGGTAGAGCGTCAGTCTTGTAAACTGAAGGTCGGTGGTTCAATCCCGCCCGTCGGCTTCTTTTTTATTAATAATAAAAAAATTTTTTTATTTTGTCAAAACTTATATAATAAATAATAAATAATATTAACGAGTAGAAAAAATATCGCGAAAAAAAAAAGTTCAGTAATAATGATAATGTATCACGCGATAAACTAGTTAACCATCATACTTTATTAATGTAATTTTATAATATTCGTGAATTATATATAATAAAGCTTTTTCTTAAAAGATATTTTTGAAAATTGTAATACTATTAACATTATTCATATATTTTAAAGAGAGTATCTAATGATTTTTACAGCGCGAGAAATAAATTAGATAATAGGATCTGCGGTACCACCAAACTCATTGATATTTGTAATTGTTGTGAGAATTAATCATCATTAACTTGGGTAGATATAATTTTCACATCTTCTTTTGGTCTAAAAAGACAATAATAATGAATCGATGAAGTAAACACTTTTTTAAATAATACAAAATGTAATGAATAATTATTAAATACCTATCGTCTCGATCAACGGTAACTTTACCTATACGTTTGACTATCTCGATACCATCACTTACCCTCCCAAATATCGCATGTTTCCCTTTTCAAGAAAAAAAAAAATAAACAAAAATTAAACCTTTTATAAAATTATCAAACAAACATTTACCTACCATCTAAATGAGGAGTAGGTGCTAACGTTATGAAAAACTTTTGGGTTTAATTAGAAGGGTATTTCATAAATATTTATGTTGTAACGACTAATAAATCATAAATTAAAAATCCAAGATCCTCACTTGACTTCCATTTGAATCTGGTCCAGCATTAGCCATGCTAATGATTCCAGCTCCCGTATGTTTTAAATCTGGATGTATTTCATCTTCAAATGTGCGACTAGATATCAGAATATTCAATTAAAAAGAACAAATCAAAAAAAAATATATATATATTTAATTGTCATTTACCCGTAAATTGAACTTCCTCCTCGTCCAGTTCCAGTTGGATCTCCTCCTTGTATCATGAAATCCTTGAAAATAAATCAATTCATCACATGATTTGTATTCATACGTTATTGATTAACCTTCGATTCGAAAAAATTTAATTTTGAACTTACTTCAATAATTCTATGAAACTTTTTATTTATAAAATAAATTTTAAATAAGATTTCTTAAATGACGAAGGGTAATAAAAAAAAAATTTAACATACTATGGTATTATTATAGTATCCACGCTTCGCCTAAATATCAAACAAATATTAACTATAATTTCAAACTATTAAAAATAAAAAATTAAAAAAAACTTACTAGTTCAAAAAAATTATCACAGGTTTTCTTTGCGTGATCATCATACAATTCTATTGTAATTCTTCCCTAATCAGAACAAAATAATCATTAATTATTATAAAAAAATTTTTTCACACAATAATTAATTTACATACCATTGAAGTATTGAGAATTACTGATCGAGGCATTTTAAAATTTTTTTTTTTTAAAAAAAATATTATATTGATGATCCATCCAAAATGGCTCAATTTTCCTAGAAAATCAAATTTACGGTAACACAATCGTGATATATAATTTTGATTGAAAAATTGGTTACGCTAGATTTTAACCAATAAATTTAGTTCACTAATGTTTAAAGGAAACGCGGCTGATGAGTGAATACAAAAGTGATCACATAATCCAAAATAGGAAATGATTTTTAAAAAATGAGAACGCCCAATAAAAAGATTAATCCAAAAATGGTATTGTTTTATTTCAATTGCCTGGCTTGATGACTATAATAACATTGTGGTATTTTTTATTCTCAATACATTGTATTTTTATTAAAGTCTTTTCAAGTTTTTGGTATACTTTAACTATTTTTTAGTGCTATAATATCATAATTCATTTTTTCTAATAATCTGAAATTTGAACAAATATTTTAACCAAATACCATTTTGGATTATTGTATATTCTTTATTTTTTCAGGTTCAATTCGGCAATTACAGTATAATATAATATCAAAAGAAAAGAATTTTCTTTTTATTTTTATTCTGATAAACCTAAGAGTAATTATACTTTTAAAATAAATTAATGTTCAATGTCAAATTCAAGACATTCTTTCTAAAAAAAGATAATAATTCATATTATTAACTCCTTATTTCTTCTTCATATAATTACTTAAAAAAGTTATATACAACTTCTGTAATGTTATTATTTATTATTATCAACCACATTAATCTTTAAAATAATAACATATTCTAAAATTTCTGTTTTAAAACTCATTAATAAATAAAAACATGTGAGTGACCAATTACAATTGTATTAATAATCTTAAAAATTAAAATAAATATTTTTCTCACTAATTTGTTAATTTGTCAATTCATATATACTATATAGATGATTTAGATTTAAACAGATAATTTATAATTCTCAAATTTTAATCAAATTAATCAGCTTTTAATGCAATACAGATCACAAATATAGTAATAAAAACTTCTATACAAACTTATTTACATTTAATATAAAATCTTTTTATTTCATTATTTTATTGTAAATTTGTAATATTAATTTGTATTTTATTGTTATATTTATTATATTTTATTTATTATATTATATTAATTTTCTTTTGATAAGGATTGTGAATTATATCTAAAATATTATAATTTCTTTTTAAAAATATTATTTTTAAAAAAATTCTAAACTGATATATTAGTAAAATTCTTGCTGAAAGAATGAGACTATGTAACATAAGATTTTCACATATTAGTTTTATTTTTTATTACACGTAATTTCATTTTTTCTAAAGCTTTGCAAATAGGATTAGAACTCTCACGTCATATTGCAGTATGGAGAAGTGCTGGCAAAAAAAGTGCTAAAAGATTTTTGTGATATAATAATACTTACCAATTCTAATATTGTGATGTAAATAAAAAAGAAATAAGTAAAATTTTTAGATTAAAACTTGGTTAGTTTTTTGAAATACACCATTATGATACTGTTCTATTTTCTTAGCTTCTTTCAATCATCACAGGTCTTTAGCAAGAAATATAAGTGATTTTTCAGGCTAATCCACCTGCATAAGCTGAAATGCTCCCAATTACCTACATCACGACTTAGTATGAGAAAAAAGATCTTTGTGCCTTTTTCTTCATATTGTTCAGAAAAATAAACAAGATATTTTGTTCTCTGGCTTTGAATATATGAAAATATGATGCAAATAATAAACAAAAAAATATCAAATCTTACCTCGCAACCAATAGTCTGATTAAAGTTCTGATAATTTTTGATCGTTGCTAACATCCTTTTCATGACACAATACTTATATAACAATTTGTAATTAATTAATAATAGCGTTTTAAAGTCTCTTTGACTGCATATAGTATCATGAATGAAATAGATCAAGAAAGGAAAATTTTGGCATTGATCCAGACCTGATGATTTACGTGATGTGATTTCAAGATTATGCAGTGTTTTCTCCACTGAGTCAGATGATAATTATGATTTTTGAAGGTTATAAGGCAGTGTTAGCATTTGGCCGTTTAGCCGTTTGGCCACTGATTTGGCCGATTGGTCAAAAATTAGGCTTGGCTGCGGCAAAATACCAACTATGTTATAAGGTAAGATATTTATTATTCATTGTATGCTTAATTACTAATCAAAGCCTACCTTTTTAGGATGAGCAGTTGAAATTCACATCAATCATCACAGATACTAAAAATAAGTTTGCTTGCCGATTCTATAGATTCAGATGCTATAAATTTTATAAAAAGAAATATAAAACAGAAAAGATAATTCTCAGAAACATAGTATCATCAGCATCATGCTTCATATTTATCCTTTTCTCGAACTTTCTCATAATACTAGTCCACATAAAGTTAGGTACCTATTCCTCATTCAAAGATCATCACACTTAATATAGATCTAGAATTTTAGATGATAAAACTTCGTCAAGGGATGAAGGAGGTTATAGGATAATTGTTGATTGGTTGAAGAGATAGAATAGAATAGAAACTTTGTCATGTATAAACAAAGTCTGATTTTTTGTATTTATTAATGATTAGACAATATATTGCAAATAAAATGTTAGGAATATAAAATTTTTAGAATGTGCATGCTAATATTTTTAATTTCCAAGCAAATACCAGAATATATTATTGAATAATGATGGTTAAAATATAATTCTGAAGATCTTGAAGGGGGTTCATATTTTGCGACGATCATAGTGATCAACTGCGGAGTATACTTAATGATAAAAGTCCTGGATGAAAAAATATTGCTAAACTTATACATTGACTAGTAAAACGATGATTAAACATGCTTGCTTTTCTGCAGTTGAAAAGTAAAGAAAGTTAAAATTTAAAATTATATTCTATGAAAAAGTTTTCTTTTTCATTCTGGCCCCTCAAAAATAAATTTAATTATATTTGATGCGCTATAATAATTTTTATTTTATTTAAGATTGCTTGTTCCAAAATCCGCCTTTCACATATACTCAAAGCCATAAATAGTATTCTATTTTTCTTCTGAAGTCTTTGAATAAATGAAAGAGGATTTGTATAATTATATGAAAAAAGGTATTAGAATTTTTGTGATGTAGACTAAGGATCAATTACCTTATTAATCGATGAAAAAAAAAGAAATGCTGAGTATCACGACATTCCTGGATAACATTGCAAATACAATCAATAAGAGATTTCATACTAATTACACAGGATATCAATGCAAAGAAAATCGTTTGAACAGTTTGTATCACGTGATTATCATATGATTGCCAATCTGAATTATAAACTAATTTTTTGCCGATCTGAATTATTCATATTATCACGTTGTTGCTTTGTCGCTATCCCTTGGTGGTATCCTACGCCAATATGATTCTGCTCTTTAGACGATGCTTGGAGTAGAATACTGTGGGTAAATCTCTATGATTTGTTACGTGTTTGTAATGGTTCTTAGTTGCCTCAGTCTAGGCACCTTTTCCAGAATATTATATTATCATTATAATTTCTATATATTGTAATCGTCTAACAGATTATTCTATTAGAATTATGTTAGTTAATATGACTAATAGTACCTACTTTAGATATAGATTTGATTACTATATAGATACCTATGTATATACTTCTGATCCTAAGGACTTGAGCATTCTAAATTATCTTAATTATCTAAGAGATAAATTGATGTTTACATCTGATAACAAGTAAGATATTCGAGATTCACTTGCAAGAACGGTCAAGAGAATTGTTGATTCTTCTATTATATAGGCTGGTGTGAAGAAACAAGTAAAAAAATTATTTGATAATATTAGTAATACTTTCAAAGAAAGGAAGTTATCAATTTTTTTTTACGAAAATGGACAAGGAGTAAGAATTGTTAGTTTTCATGATATAGGCCTGTATAGTATTTGAAATATTAATTTAATATTATAGAAGCAAAGTCAACGAAATCTTGAGAGGTTTTTTGATAAGAATAGTTCTGAATTACTAAAAAAGTCTGGTGATTTAAATACATTGAGACTTTTATCAAAAAATTTCTGACGAATTTGATGAAAAAGTAATATCAATGTTTTATTCTTTTCGCTTTAAGTTGAGGTGTTATTTTTAATCTATCAAATTTCTTGTTATATCACTTAGGTAAAATCAGCTTTTGATTGTAATTATGTTTTACGAAAAAGACGAAATGTTGGTTTTAATGAGAAATGAACAATAAAGGGGTAGTATCAAGTTAGAAATACTATGTCGTCTCCATTTGATGATTATAAACATGATACAGATCTTGTTGCTGAATAGGATGAGGATATTTATTACCAGGAACTGTTGTCAGTTAAGGTTTAAATTCTTTATCTTTTATTTATTTTATCATTACCTGTTACTTTATCTCTTAATAATAGACTTCATTAAGTTCAGCTATCAAAAACTTGTCAATAGCGAAAATGGTATTACAAGATATCAGATTTTATTTTTACCAGAAGATAATATCTATAATCCAATTAAGTGCTTGTTTACTAAAGAAGAGTGGACAACAATGGAATCAAATTGAAAAAGATTTATTTTTTATTTATTTTATTTGACTTTTACTTTTTTATTTTAAGTAGATATTATTTTTAGGCTGAAAAATGGATCATAGATTCGCTTTCCCAGATTGATATGAACATAAAATTACTTTTACAAAAATATGATAATTATGTAAAAGATGCTACTGTAAGATGTTATGTAGACTTAGAAAAATTAGAGGGCGTCATTTGTAAAAGCCCATTTGAAGTTCAGCACTTGTATCTGTTCGAAAGAGACTATTTTCTTCGATGGTACAAACAGAATATAATGCATTGTAAGAAAATTTAAACGTATTCTATAATTTTTCATTTAATTAATTATACCAATACATATAATTAGGTAACATATTGTATCTTCAGACACATTCAGCCCTCTATGATCTGGATTCATCTGAATATGCGTATAGAAGCTGTATTGTAGATTAAATTTGGGAGGGACTTTCTATGATATAAATGCTATAGTTCAGTGATGTGCATTTTATGCTTCCAATAGTATAAATTTGATTGGAAGCTTCCAATCCAAATGAATTTATTAGAGAATTATGCTTCCAACCCTTCCAAAAGTACTTCCAAGAGTACTTTCAATCTTCCAAATGCATATCACTACCATAGTAATAACGAAGACATAAGTAATTCATTTTAAGTTGACTTTCTAAGAAGGCTTTATATTTCTATGTATTTATCTCAACTTCTGGAAATTGGTATCATGATGCTATTCTAGTCATGAAGGTCGAAAGCAAGTTGGTTTGAGTAGCATTTGATGACAAGAAATTTAATGATGATAAAGAAAAATGCTCAAAGGTAAAAAGTATAACCTTAATATAACCTTAATTATATTTATTAAAATCACTAATAGAATTATTTTTATCTATAGCTATACGATTGGCTCTTTTTAACCTTCAAAAATCATTATCTAAAAATTCTCCAGGTCTCGAAGATTTGGAAACTTTTGGAATACTTGTAAATAGTATGTAATGATTTAGCTTATTAAGAACAAATTTTTGTTTATTAATTGAAAATATGATTAGAAAAGAAATTTTTTATATATTCAATGCATTGGGTGGACGGGATATATCTCGTTGATCAATTTAATGGATTTACAATTTCTAATTTATCATTGAATTTAAATAACCTATCTGATATCATTCTAATAATGATCAAATTTAAGGTAAAAATCTTATCATTTATTCGATTGTTACTTTAAAAGCAATATTAACGTATTTTTTATTATATCATTAGAACTGTATCATGAAATTGCAGGCCCACATAGAATTTTTATATTAATTACATGGCCACATATGATAATTATACTTTGGCCATAGAATAATTTGCAACAGCAAAGTTTAATTATCTGAACTGGATAATTATAACGTAACTTCACAGGTAATCGCTAATAACTCGTGAAGTTATTATCAAAAATTGAACAAAATTTAAACATGGTAGATCTCAACATACAAATGATTCTATTATCTATGCATCATCATTAAAAGCTACTGAGAATGATTCACGTGTTAAAAAAACATAAAGTAAATTGGCAGATTTAATTTTGGGATAATATATATTGGTATAAATAGTTTATACAAATAAATAATTTGCATCAATCATATTTTTGTTCGCTTATTATTAGACAAGGTTAGATGAAAATAAAGAGGAAATTAGTATCAAACTGAGTAAAGATAGCGCTACAATTAGTTGCAACCAGTGATAAATAAGCATCACAGGGTTGCAACTAATTGCGATATTAAATTATCAAATAGTTGCAACTGGTGACAAATAAGCATCACATAGTTGCAGCGCCATTTTTAAATAATTAATAATTATAAAAATCAAACTGGCCAAAAAAGAAAAAAGTAATAAATAGTAGAAATTTGTTAAAACATATAGCATATGGACACAATAAAATAAATTAATTCTTTTTGATTTATTAATCAATAAAGAATAGTATTCTTTGTGAACTAATATTTTTTTTATTTGAATACAACTGCTTTCTATATAAAACAATGCTGAACACTCAATTCACAATTGATTTACTGAAGAAATTAAATTCCAGATTCTTAGCCAAATTGATAACAGAAAAGAAAATGCTGAAATTACTAGTATCAGAGATGAGAATAATTCCTGAGCTTAAAAAGAAATTTGCTGAAACTGAAAATACTAAGATAAGACAAGATTTAAAAATTATACAGTACTTAAGAAAAGTAAAATAAATACTGCCAATATTATTACTAAAAATGCTAAAAGAATTCACTGTCTTAAAAATTATAATATATGCTCTAATTATTTTTTATTTCAATTATAAGCAAGAAGACAGAAAACATTAAATATACATATATTGAAATAATAGAAAGTAAGAAAATGCTCCAAAAATCGTCTACTTTCAAGAGTAAATGTATGCTGATTTTCATAACCTTGAAATACTTTTGTTGAATTACCTATAAAGTCAAAATATTTCAATAATTCTAAATAATGATATATATCAAGCTTTATCTATGCAGTCTTAATTTAAAATTCCCTAAAGTAGACTATAAATATATGCTTTATAGTTTTGTATTTAAAACTTATTCACTATCATCTTATAAGAAGTATTATCCCAATAAACAATGTAATTTTGATTAAAATGGTGTTAAATTAAGCATAATTAGAATGAGAAATAGAAGTAAATTATATAGTCTGATGAGTTTCAGTTTACTTTGTTTAAATCAGATAAATAGGTAAAGATATAGAAAAAAGTAGAAGAAGCTTATAATAATAGTTGTATTAAACTTACTTTTAAGTTTGATGGAAGATCTGTTATGTTTTAAGGTTATTTTAGCTAGTATAGAATTGAATGTTAATAATATTTAAAGAAAATATGAATTCTGATGTATATGTTAATATTCTTGCAAATCATTTAATATTATAGATTCACAATAATTCAAATATAATATTTTAACAAGACTGAGCCTCATGTTATACATTTTTATATATAGTTTGGTAGATAGCAACACATGAAATTTCAGTTTTAGATTAGATAACATAAAGTTCAGATTTAAAGTTAATTAAATATCTATAAGAGTATTTAAATTATTAAATATAAAAAAAAAATCTTTACTTAAATCTAAACAAAAATTAATTAGCATTGCAAAAAAAAAATGAGCAAAAATTAAAATAGAAGTATTGTATTATTTAATTTTAAATACGTTTAACTATATTAAAAGTGATATTAAAACTAAAGGTGAATATACTAAATATTAAACTTCAAACTTCTTAAATTTTAACTGATAAAATAAAAATATAGATTTTATTGATATTATTTTTTTTTTTAGATTAAATAATAAAAAACATTAAATTCAATTTTTTTAATATCATTAATTTTTTCAATCATCATTTATCATATAATTGATTTCATATCTCACTCTAATTATATTTTATTTAAACAATTTCTTTTTTTACTTCTGTTATTTACTTACTTACTATAAAAGTTTCTTGATTGTAAAAATGTTTATATAATAGAATAAAATTTAAAAAATTTAAAAATAATACTTTTATTATATATAAGACTTAAAATAAATCAGAAATAATTTATTAATACATTAAATCAAAATGAAATTATCAAAATAGTATATATTAAATTAAATTATTTTAAAAGAAAATTGTTTAATTATTTAATAATATTAAAAAGAAAAATAGTTAATGATTTATTATAGCAATTTAAATAAATTATCCTTATAAATAATTTCATTTAGACTATCAGCTGAATATTTTTTTAATATAAGTTTATAATATCAACTTGTAAATATTTGATATTATTTAAAAAAGAAGAAATATATAATGTTAAATTATAAAATACTAATTTTATCTAGAAATTTATGATTATATAATATTAGATTATCATATTTTAGATCATTTTGTATTAGTAAACTATTAAATTTTAATTTGATAAAATATAAAGCTATTAATCTAATTAATAAAAATACGATTTATAAAAATAGAATTAAATAAATCAAATATTTTTAGCATAAATTTTATGATTAAAATATAAAATATATCAGTTATATTTCCTTTTGAATTTATTTAATTTTGATATATTTTAACTGATTTTTAATATATATTAATTAGTTATAAATAAAATAAATCAAATATTTGTTAAATCTTAATATATACTAAGAAGATAAGTTAATTATTAGCTAATTTTTGATGTATACTAATCAGTTATAAATAAGATAGATTAAATATTAACCAGTTTTTAATGTATGCCAGTCAGTTAGATTAAATTTTAGCTAATATTTACGATTTACTAATTTTAGGCTGATTTATTACAATTTTATTTTTTTTTGATTTTAACTAATGTAAATAATTAAAAAAAAATAAAAATAATTCAAAATTTGTAAAGATATATTAAATAATTAAAAAAAATTAAAAATTAAAAAAATAAAAAAATTAATTCAAAATTCATAAGGTTATAGTGAATAATTAAAAAAAATAAAAAAATAATTCAAAATTTGCAAATAATATTAAATTCATTAAAATATATTAAAATTTTACATATTTTTTTCATTATAATAGCAATCTTAATATTATTTAAAAAAAATTGCTAATTCTTCTTAATTATATATTTAAATTTGCATTAAAAATATGCAATTTATAAACTTTTAAAAGTATTACTCTATAAATGTTATATAATATGAATACTTTGTAATAGAAAAAAATAAATTACTAAAAATAATTTTTTTAAGTTAATGTTAAATCTGAATTTATTTTACTAAAAAATAATATTTAACTTATAAAGTAAAAAAAATTTTTTTGATCATTTCCTCTTTTTTTATTATAAAATATTTATAAATATATTTTTATTATTACAGTTTATAATATTTATATAATAAATCATAATAATATTATAATTAAAATATATTATAAGATTTATAATTTATAATTATTAAACTATTAAGAGTAAATTAATAATTTTAAATTTAAAAACTTATATAATTTAATGATTTTATTTAAAAAAATTTTAACAAAAATAGCTATTATCTCTTAAATTGTTAGATAAGCAAATTTGCTTATAAATTTGCTTATAAAAATTAGGAAAAGATTAGCAAAATATATTAATTGTTAAATAGGTAAATTTGTTTACAAATTTTAAGATCAGTAAAATACATAATTATCAGATAAGTAAATTTATCTATAAATTTTTTAGAAAAAATTGTTAGACAAGCGAGTTAATTTAAAAATTAAAATTCTTTTTTTATATAAATTTTTAAAAATCTATTAGAAAAATTTAATTATAAAAAAATATATAAATATTTTTTTAAAATGATATCTAATTTATTTAATTTATTAAACAAGTTCTTATTAGATAATAAAATTTATATTTGTCATTTTACTTATAAATGAGATTTAGAATATTTAAAAGAGAATTTAGATAAATTAATTGTAAAAATAATAACAAAAATAAAGGCAAAAAAAAATCTGAATTAACTTATAAATTATTGTTAGAATTTTTACTTTTTTAACATGTTTATCAATTACATAATGTTTTATTAATTTTTTTCTAATGAATTAAATTTTATAAAAATTCTACTTCTTACTTAATTTTTAGTTTAAATATTATTATTAAATACAAATATTTATATTGCAATTTAAGGAGTAAAGCAAAATATTAACTAATATGAAAAAAAGTAGAAATTGGATTAATTTGATTATCAATAAATTAAAAATACGATTAGTATTTGTTATATATATAAGAATATTTAAATTTTTAGCTATTAATAATTATTATATAAATAATAATTTTTATTCTTTACATAAATTTACTAAAATAATATCATTATTCTGTTTCAATAAGTAAGTTTAATAATAATTATTTTTTTTTAAAATATAATTAAATAAATAAATTATTTTTTAGATAAAATGTTATTTATATATTTTGGATTATACTAAGTCATTTCCTGATTAATTCTCAAAAGTTGATCTACTTATATCATATGGAAGGCGGTCAATAGAAAAAGGAGAAATCTACAAATTTTAAGTAATTTTAGTTATTAAACTAGTTTTGTTCACATAATCATGATCAGCAAAGTAAGCCAATAAAAAAATTTTTTACTAAAAAGTGGATTTTCCCCTTTTCTACTGACCGCCCCCATATATTAAAAATATTTTAAAGTAATTTTATATACTAACATTAGATAATATTATTAATGAAATAATTACACAATTCTTAGAATGAAGTGCACATACTTTATAAACTTACTTCTAAAGGATATAAAATTTTATCATTAAGTGATTTAAGTTTCATTTATATATTAATATTTATATCTCATATTAAGAAATTTAATATTAATCTAATCTCAATTGTTAATAAAACTGATTTAAAATATATCATTTAGTTAAATAATTATCATTAAGATATACTTTAATATTTATATAGATAATAATATTTTAAGTGTAACTTTATTTAATTTTTTTGCAAAAAGGGTTTTAGAGCTTATAAAATAATAAAGATTAATACTGTAAATTTTTCTTTAATTTTAAAGAAAGAAAAGGAAAAAATTTTGAAATGGGATCATTTAATTGACAATAGAGAATGTGTTAACTTTATTATAGATTAATAATAAATTAGTAATAATACTAATAATAATATATATGATTGATAAAGAAAATTCTAAAATTAAAAAAGAGCATAGAAAATCATGTAAAACAAGTATTAATAGCAATAAAGTAAAATCTGTTTTTGAAAATAACATTTAAAATATTCTATCTATTTTATTAGTAATTGATAATTATATTATAAAGTAGAAGGAATAGATATTATAGATCAATTAAAAAGTTATTATTTAATATACTTAATTATTTTTATAATATAAGTTTCTTTATTTTTTAGTTATTAGATATCACTATTATCAATTTATATTTGATTTATAAATAATTAAATATTATAAATGATTTTAAATATTTAAATTATTATTAATATAAAATCTAATTAAAGATACTTTAAATATTCTATTAAAAAGAAATTTTTATAATAACAAAAAGAATAAAATAAAGATAATAAAAAAAAATTTAGGTTGTTTTAAAATTTGAATTATCAGTATACAAATTTATTGATAAAGATTATTATCCTAAATATAGTGATAAAAGAGATGAATACTTATGGTATTGATATCTTTTAAAAAAATAATTTTTTATTTCAATAAAATTTACTTTAATCTCAAATTTAGTGTTTTAGCTATAATATAGTATTATATTATAATAAATCTAAACCAAATTATTTTAAAGATTTTCATACTTGTATTGAATAAATAAGCATATTTCTTAATAATAACTATTATAATTATATTTTTTAAATTCTTTTTATAATAATTAAAGTTATAAAATATATTAAATATTATAATTTTAGTCTAATATATATTTAGCTACAGTGAATATTTAAAATGATTATCAAAGGTAAAATTCAAAAATGAAAAATTATAAAAATTTAATTAATAATATAATAATATTAAAATTATAAAAAAAATATAAATAATAATTTAAACTTAAGTTCATAAAATAAGTTATATAAAAATAAAAAATTTATTAAATTATTTAAGAAATTTAAAAAAATAAATAAAACATAAATTTTAAAAATTACGTAAGTAAATTTGCTTGCAGATCTTAATAAATTAAGGAATAATATACATATATTAAAAAATATAATATATTAAATATAAAGAATCATTATATTTAAGTTTATTAAGTAATAATATAAAGTAAATATTAGTTTATAAACTTTCTTTTTTTATTTTTAATAGTGATGAAAGAAAAGATACAGTAAAACTATTTTTATATTAAACTAATTGAAAATACATATAATAAATTACAAAATAAATATAAATATAACTAATTATTTCAAAAGGCTATAACTAAAATTGCTAGATAAAACTTAAAAGTATACAAGTTATCTAAATTTTAAAAAATTATATTAAAATCTTATTTTAATTAGATTTATTAAAAATATAATAAAGTAATTATATAGATTTTTAAATATTGATACTTTATAATAAAAAGAACAGAAATTATCAAAAAAAAATTTTTACTTTATAAGCTAAATATTATTTTTTTTTAGTAAAATAAGTCCAGATTTAACTTTAATTCAAAAAAATTTTTTACAAAAAGCCTATATAATATATCTAATTAATCTAACATTTCTAATATATCTAATATAATTGATATATAAAATATATAGTATATATTAAATAAATCAAACTTATTATATATATTAATTTATTATTATATGTAATTTATTTTATATAAATATGTTACTCTAAAGATATATAAAACTAACATTTTTTATTTTTACTTCTAATTTAAAACCTTTTAATAACTATATTAAGATATTAGTCTGAATTTTTTTTAATTTTTCTTTAGTTTTTATTTCTTTTATTTCTTTTTATTATTTATTATTTATTATATTAATAAACATATATTTATTATTAAACTTTAAATATTATATTTACCTGTGTTATTAATATCTTTTAAATATTATTATTACAGTCAACTCTTATTATAATGAACTCTATGTCTTAAACTTCAACTTCGCTATAAGGCTATAGTAAACATTTTAAGAGATTTGATTAGTCAATTCACTATAACAAGAGTATTTTTATTATATTTGTTCAAAAAATTTGTTATATCAAAAGTTCGCTATATCAAGAATTAACTATATATACATTTAATTTAATATTAAAAATTAAATTTATTGTAAATATTTTATTATATATTCAAAAAATAAATATTTATATATTATATTTATTGCTATAATCTTTAAAAATCACATATTAATATTATTAAAAATTTGTAAAACTCAATAAAGATAAAATTATATTAAAGCTTATAAAAATGCAAAACTATATAAAATCTTTAGTAAAATTAGTAAATTTAAAGTTACTAAATTCAAATAAGTTTAAATAACAATTTTAATAATAATTTATCAATCACAAATGTTAAAATTATAAAATTATACTTATTTTGAAGCCTAAATCTTAAAGAATATTCTAATAAAATTTAATATTAAGTTAATATTATTAATTAGTATATTTAATAATTTACATTAAAATATTTACATAGTAAATTTGAATGTAAAAAAATTTTTAAATTAACGAATTACTAATTAAATTTAATAAATGAATTGTATTTTAATAGAAGTAATTATTTTATTAATAATTTATAATAAATATCAAATTAATATAATTAATTTTAATATTATTAAAATTAATTAACATTAAAGTATAAGAATAGTGATCATAAAACTAATATTATATTTTTAGTATAATAATTTTAACAAGCTAAAATTTATTAAAAATAACTAATTTTTTTTTAAATTTATAAAGTTAACCTATACTAGTTACTTTAAGATTATAATATAAACTAAAATAACTATATGATCCTATTAGAAATAATCATTATGTTTTAATTATAAGATATTAACATGCTATTTTATATTAAAATATCACAGTTGATATTTTTATTATAGGGTTTACTATTAATATATAAATCATAATCGAATTAGAATAAAAAAATCACTTTAATTATAGAGCTTATTACAATCTATTTTTGCTGTAATTTTACTAAAAATTACATTTATTTATTACTAAAAAAACTTAATAATAAAATAATCTTATAAGACTTATATTCTAGGAGTTATTATTACTTTATATAAATCTGTAAAAATAATGATTATCATATTTATATTGTTAAATTTACCTAAATTAAATCTATTTCTAACTCTATTAACAAATAGATTAGTCTAATACTATAACTTGTAATATAGTTTATTATTATTGATAATTCTATTTTTAGGTTAATCTTATTTACTAATAACTGATTAATCACTTTCTTATTTATATAACAGCCTTTGAATTAAAAAAGTAAAAAAATATTTATTATAGACCTATTAATTAAACTAAATTTCTATTAAGCTCTAATATTAAATACTTTTTACATATTCTTTAAAGTCAGTATTTAGATATAATCAATATTAATTGATAGATTTATCAATCAGTTTCTAATACATATTAGTATATATATATACGTATTCTGTTATAAATGAATTCTTATAAACATCATATATATTTTATATCTTAATTAAAGCCTAATTTATAGTTATTGCAATATAATTTTACAATAATAACTTAGTTATTATTAATTAAACTAAATAATTAGTCATATTATTAAAACTAAATTAATTAATTAGGTAAATTATTATACAGTATAAAATTAGTTAGACTAATTTTTATAGAATAATTAATTAATTTTTACGTAATAATTTCTGATTAACTAGTCTAATTTTAATGAATTTTAGCTTATTAGAATTATTACATTAAGAAAAATTTAAAATTTAATATTAGTTTTATAATAGTTAGTCTGCTTAAAAATTTTTTACACTTAAACTTTACTATATAAGAAATTTGATGTAAATTATTAATTTATATAAAATTAGTATTATTAACTTTATATTAAATTTTACTAGGATATCTTTTAAGATTTAAATTTTAAGATAAGTACAAAGATATAATTTTAGTATTTATAATTAATAAGTTAAACTTTTTAATACTAACTAATTATATATACGTTTCTTTTATAATTTATTGTAATATAATAATAATAAATTGATATATAAGATATTTTATAATAATATTATTATATTAATTTTTAATAAGTAAAATAAAATTTAAATAAGATTTACTTTTAATATATCTTTATTGTTATGTTTTAATAAAATTAAAAATAAGTTTTTTATTATTTGATTAAATTAAAATTTTAATAATATATAAATTGTAAAGATGATATATCTTATTTATATTTCAAATAAAAATATTTAAATACATCTCATTTTTAGTATTTGAATTTTAATAATATTAAAATTATCTTATTTAGTTTGCATTCTTTGTAAGCCTTATATTATTTATTATAGACAAAAAAAAATTATGAATTTGAAGAAAAATAAATAATAGAATATATTAAAAGTTTTATTAAAATTTAATTTATATATTATATTTTTTTAATTTAACAATATATAAAATATTTAGTTATTTTAACTTTTTTTTAACCTATTTTAGTCATATTTTAATACTTTAATTATAGAAATATAACTAGATTTTAATTAAAAAATTTTTTATACTTAAAATATTAAAATTATTATATTAGTAATATATAATAAAAAAAAAGGAAAATTATTAAAAAAATTTTTTAAGTTAATGTTAAATCTAGATTTATTTTACTAAAAAATAATATTTAGCTTATAAAATAAAAAAAATTTTGTTAATTTTCCTTTTTATTTCAAAATGCCTATATATCTTTTATTTTATGATTTAACCAATTTTATGACAAAAGCGAGATTTTTTTCAAATATCTCTTTATAAAAGATATCATTAAAAATATAATATAATTATTGTATTATCTGAAAGTTTTATTACTAAAATATTCATAAGATATTAAATATACTTAGCATAACTTTGCTAATTTTTTATTAGATTCTTTTTAGCTTTATTGTATATAAGTCTATCAATTAGAAGCTTAGTGCTATTTGTAAAATTTAAAATAAAAAATTTACATATATCTTTAATAAAGTTAAAGTAGTTATTTTTATATATTTCAAAGATTCTTAATTTAGTTATTTTGATTAAATTAAATCATTTTTGAATATTTTAAATAATATTGTTTATTATATTTATAAAGTAATAGTATTTTACAAAAAAATCTAATTTTAAATATTTTTATTAAATAATTTTAATTTTATTTATTTAATACAAATCAATAATTTTTTAAAATTAATATTTTTAAAATAAAATTTATATTTTTTAAATAAAAATCAAAAATAAATTAGGTTATTTAGTAAATTTAAGTTTTAAAAATTGGATTAATTTAATTGTAATAACATGTTACATTTAATATATGTAACAACCTCGAAAAATAAGATCGGATAAGATCGGATTTATTAAATAAAAAATTTTTTTAATATTAGGTTTTTTAGGTTTATCTGATTATAGATAAGTTTCTATAAAATAC